>CABIKL010002657.1:0-12199 GCA_902196195.1 Aptinothrips rufus
CCCCCCCCCCCCCCCCCCCCCCCCCCCCCCCCCCCCCCCCCCCCCCCCCCCCCCCAGTGGTGCTGTTTGGTCTGCCTTCCCATGCTTTCGAGATAGGCCGTAGTACTTGGTCAGCGCCGCGCCCCTCCCCCCGCTGAAAGGCGGTCATGTGGTATTGGCGCGACCCCTACATTACAACATACTCCATAAAACTCTATTTCACTCGAGCGTTCCACTGTCCGTCTCTGCCGAAAGTCAGGACAGGACACAAACAATACACTCATCGGCACAAAGCAGAAAACAACCAGGATGATGATGATAACGATGAGCTTCCTGTACAGGGAGGAGTACCCGTGGATGCAGAAAGGCCGGTACCACAAGCCATGCGTGTCGTTTGCTGGACACACCACGTACAACAGCAGGTAGAGAGAGCCGACCGGCGCCGCACCCGGCCGCACCGCGCCAGTCAGGACTCAGTGCAATTCGACAAGCAATAATGAGTCGAATTTGTATCCGTTTCAGTTACGTTCCTCCGGGCCACTGCGTCAAGCTGGACTCCTCACGTACGGATGGCCATCAACTATATCCAGAGCGAAATGATCGTCTCTCGTTGCTTTCCCGAAGTATACGACACAGGAAATGGCAACATATCAGCAGACAACTAGCGCTTCGACTTTCTTCAGTGATTTCGTCACGCTTGTCTGAATTGAACTCGCGACTATTCTTCTCAACACGCATGCTTGGAACCGACATGTGCGTTGACGTTGGCAGTCGCGGGTTCAAATACTGACGCATGGAGCGATAGAGAGTTATCGATTCGGACATGTGTTACTTTCCCTGCATCTGGACTGATGGACTTCACTTTACTCGGCAATACGACCTCTGCGATTTACTGACGTGAGCACCTGGACGACAGACGACGGGCTTATCTCGGCACGAATCATTGACTTGAACTGCTGTGGCGAGGAACGACGCCCCGCCCCGCCCCGCCCCGCCCGCCACACACCGCAGAGGTGAGTCTAGGACCCTGCCAGGCCTGGTAACAGCTTCGGCTACCGACACGACCCGACCCGACCCGACCTGAACCTGACTAGTGGCACTGGCACACCAAGGACAGACGAGTAGGGCAGAGGACAGGTCTTCGTCGCCCTCCCCTCCCCCACCACGCCGCGCCACGCCGCGCCACGCGCCTGCAATGTGGACATGTGGATGGATCGGCTCGAATCGGACGGAATGCTGTCAAATGGCGGGGACGAATTCCATCGACGAGCCAGGTACCACCGAGTCGAAGCGAGCCACTCGAGCTACTGCTACCAGCCGGTTTGCTAATCTGCGGTAAGTAAAAGTCTGCTGTAGAAACATTTCAAGCGCCGTTTTACTGAATTTGGAAATCACGATGCGAATCTACCATCACAATAAAGACGAAAGATAAACTTGTTTCGCGAGCTGCTATGATTCGCGATTCACCCTTCTCCGAATGTCCTGGCGGAGTCGAAGCTGAGTTGTGTGCGGTGTGGCCTGATGGCCCCGCAGCCGCTCATGGCGCTGACATAATGACGGCACGGCGGCAGTAGAGCACAGTCCTGCGCTGAGCCCTCGGCTGAGCCTGTGCTCCGTCTCGTCTGGGCCGGCCTGCGGCCGCGGGTGTACTAGACGAGGCGCCATAGCAGCGCGGGTATGCGTTCAATTGCCCGCCCCGAAAAGGGGCAGGAGTTTGGTTTGTCTCCCACCCCCACCCCCCTCTCTGTCGCAGCGACACATCAGGAGCCTCTCTCTTTCTCCTCCGGTTGAGCGAGCGGCCAGCGGACGGCCGGGTGTTTCCCTGGGCAGGCGCCCCCTCCCGATCCGATCGCCCCCCGCCAGGACTCGCGGCGTCCCCCCTGCTGCCCGGCAGGCCTGCCATAGTCACGGCTCTGCTCGCCTCGCCTCGCCTCGATGCGATGCTCGCACTCAGTCCAGTCAGACGGCTCGGCCGGGGCCCGCGGCACGGCACGGCACGGAGCGTCAGGGTACCGCGATACTCACATCGGCTCTCGTCGCGACCTTCGCACGCGCACGCTGCGCACGCTGCGCACGTGGCTGCACTACACGCTGGTCACGGCCGTGCGCACGCGGCGCCCCAGCCCAGCAGGCCTGGCGTGACGTGCTCGTGACGTGCTCGTGACGTGACCAGTGCGGCTGCTCTAACGTGCCGAGATGCGGGGCAGCGCGGCCTGGTGAGATGTGCGCTAGGCACCAGGGCGACGACGTGCTGCTCCCAGTGATCGTGGCTGCTCAAGCGGCGCGGTCCTCCAGGGCTCCGGGACGCGGATCATAAGCGCGCGACGATAAGGTGGCTGCGGTGCTGACGCCGCCCCCCCCCCTCCCCCACCTCTTCGGAAGGCCGCGCCATGACGTCATCTCATCTCTAGCGCACGCTGCAGATGGACGGCCGGTGAGTACGCCCACGCCCGGTCCAGTCCGGCGCCCGGCGCGCCGCGGCGCATGCATGCGTGCAGCGCCCCGCCCCGCCCCGCCCCGCCCCGCCCCGCCCCGCCCCGCCCCGCCCCGCCCCGCCCCGCCCCGCCCCGGGGTCAACCACCTGGTCATAGCCTTCGCTCGAAACAGTTCGCTGCAGCGATCGAAAAGAATACCTCTGGACGCCGGTCTGCCGCACCAGTGAGATGCTCCAGCAGGCATACTATTCTTATTTTCCCATCTGATTATGAGACTCTTGCATGATCCAGTGCGTAGTTTTGCGAGTGGTTTGTGGTGCTCGAAGGCCCTGCCGGGGCCCTGCCGGGGCCCTGCCGGCCGGCGCGCCGGGGCGTGGCGGGGCGTGGCGGGGCGTGGCGGCGTGCGGAGAAGGGCGCCCATTGTGTTTATTGCAGCGATGCCGATTGGCAAGGAGCATCGAGCGAGGCGGTATGGTGAATCGCGAGTGTGTGTCTGATGGGGCTGGGCTGCACAGCAAACAGCCGAGAGTTTCCGCGTGTCGAGTGAGGGAGAGAGAACAAGGAGTTCTTGTTGAAGTCTGTCGCCTCACGACTCGAGAGCAAGTAACCACGTAACGGTTTGAAAACATGCGCTGCGACTAAGTACTCACGCGGCGGCAGCGCCATAGGTTGGATTCGGTTGGATCTGTTTCTATTTGACACTTCCAGTTAGAGCCCAGCTTTCAGTTTCGCCCGATTACTAGTCGCCACTCGTCACCTGTGAACCTGGCTCTCAAAGTGAGCGGGGGTGATCAGCTGACCTGATTCCGCTTGCTCGCCTCCCAGTGCGCTCGGCGGTCAAGTGCAAAGGCGCTGATAGGCGATGCTTGTCAGCATTCAGTGCGCGTGGGGTGGGGTGGGTGGGGTGGGGTGGGCGTGGGTCAGCGTGGGGGTTCGCCAGACACACACGCTGGAATCCGGTTAGTTTGGTTGGTTTTGAACTGAAAAGCAAATTCTGTCCACAACTTTTTGGGAAAGAGTCACGTCAATGTCTTCTGTGCTAGGTGGAAATCTAATAGGTCGTGTTGCCTACATTCTCGGCTTGGCGTCCATTGGCTATGCGCTTGCTCCCTCATTTGACGTCCGGCTCACGCAAAAAATTCTACAAGTGTCAGTTTTCATTAAGGGGTCGTCCATAAATTACGTAGGATAAAATTGGGCCCTTTTTGACCCCCTCCTTCCTTTCGTAAGGCAAATAACCTAACCTCACCATGCTTTTGGTATAGGACCATAAGGCAGGCTCGGACCCCCCCCCCCCCCCCCGCCCCCAAAGAGCCTTACGTAGCGAGGTTCGTTGGGTCTTGTGTATGGTCTCGTTTGCAGACCGGAGTCCTCCTCCTGGCTGAATCTTATAGCAGCTGCGCTAAGCCAGGCGTCAAGTCCGGAGCCGACCGACCGGCCTTGTCCCATCAGCGCAGCTTGGCTTGGCGTGGCGCGGCGTGGCATAGCGCGGCGGGACGATGTGGTGCGGCAGCAGCGTGGCGCTACAGTAAAGTCACTCAAGAGCGTAACCTTCAGAATACCCGCTTCCGAGCCGGGCCTGCTGCCGGTTCGAGGACGAGAATGTTTAGCACTTTTCGCCGGGCGAATGTGTGGCGTCTCTTCAACCGACGATGGAGGCCAAAGGGTGTAGCCCAGATGTAGGAAGCAGCCATGCCACGCCGTGCCAGGTCTGTGCGACATATTGCACTAGAAAGCAAGTCCTTCCGAAGATAGCATTTGAGGCAGCCCAGGATCTCAGTCAATAAAGCTATCGGGAGGAATCGACACGTCCGAGATGTATCGATAAGATAGAGACGGACAACGTCTTTGGCCAGTGCCAATGTCGCGTATGGCGCGAGCTGGTTAGTGAGTCGCGAGCGGTGCGGCGCACAGCGTGGCCTCGCGTGGCGTAGCGTGGCGCTGCGCCTCTGTGTCGTCTGCTGCTCGGCTACCAGCTGACCAGTGGCCGGACCTGGAGAGGCGTAGCGTGGCGTGGCGCGGCGCGGCGCAATATAGGCTTTGCTCGGCGAGGGCGCTATGATAGAGGATCATATCTCAGACGAGGAGACGGAAGAAGAGAGAAGAGAGCTTACGGACAACGAGGAGTGCGAGGACGAGGCCCAGCTGGAGGGCGAGCCTGGGAGCCTGCCGCCCAGCTGCCAAGCTGGCCAGACTGAGGCCCAGCCACGACAAGACGCGGAGAAACAAGAGCGCGACGAGGGATGGTGGTAAGGGAACTTAACTTAGGTTGCCTTAGGTTATGTTAGGTTAGGTTAGGTTAGGTTAGGTTAGGTTAGTGGGAGTGTCCCTCGTCTATTCAAATAGAAGTCGGTAGTCATAGTCACCCAGCGGTGCCCGCCACGCCGCGCTGCGCCCTGCCGCTCATTGACCGGCCGTGAATGCTGATGTGATGTGCCTCTTGGCGTGACGTCGCGTGGCTTGGCGTGGCGTGGCGTGGTGTGGCGTGGCGTGGCGTGGCGTGACGTGGCTTGGTGTCGTCCAGAGAATGCATAAGCAAGGTGACTAAGACCGGCGCAAAGCGCAAGACGTGAACACAGCACTATAAAGGCGAGAGCAGCGATCCCCGGTGTAGCAGCGAGGCGTTGAGGGGAACCGCCGTCTTCAAACTGCATGCATGCGGAGCGAAGACCGGTATCGGTATTATTGCATTTGGCTCATTCGTTCATTCGGGACGTCCTTACTGCACAAGATCCTTGAATGTTGCTTTCGCAAAGTGTTGTGGAGTTACGTCATTCATAGGCGCATGCAAGATGTCAACTTTCTACGCATCGAACTGCGGAGTATTTAATATTCGCTTGATTGGATTGCCTTTTTAAAACAGTGGTACCTGAGCGCCACTCACTGCATTCATTTGTCGTATGTTACTTGATGTTTGGCATGAAAAAGTAAGGGTCAATCTCCCACATACCCCCTCGACGATCACTGATTATTTCTGTCATTTGTACTGAGCTGTGGATATTATTCGCTGCGTTGTGCGTGTGGCGTGTGGAACAATGCTATTCATCCTATTTCGTTCCCAGACTACTCAGAACGCGGTCGCCCCTCCCACGCCACGAATCGCTGCTCCTGTTTCTTGATGGATGGCTCGCCAATTGGATCATCAATTTGTTCCCCGCTCAGCTAAATGACAAGCCTGTCAGGGACAAAGTTCCTGAGTTTGTCGATTTTCCCGAGCCCTTATCACTTTCAAAAACATTCTATGAACCGCTGGAGGAAAGAGACTGGGACGTCGATTGTCGATGTCTGGTGCATTCTTGATAGTTTATCCAGGTTTTGGTTCGTTGCCAAGAGGCTAATGAGTTTCATTATGGAAGCGGAGGCAGTCAATTGGGTGGGTCGGCTAGGGTCAACTAGAATGAATCATACACAGTGATCGCATGCTAAGGCTCGGCTGTGTTCATCAAGGCGTCCTTTTGCTTTATTAACATAAGTGTCGTCGCCTATATTTCGGTGGCGTCGGAGGACGTAACTATACTGAAAAAAGAAATATAGAAATATAGAGGAACTAAACAATTGAAAAGCATTGAAAGCAGTACTCTGCATTCCGAGCACACATTCCGATGAGTTCATGAGCTCGTGACATAGATGATGGAGGCGATCATGACAGTGACTCCACTATTGTCTACTAACGATGCTTTGCTGACTTACAGCACTGCCATGAACACGCATTACCGTGGAGGAAGTTAGGAAGTTTAGCCGGACCCGGAATGTGCTCACGAGCTCGTGACATAGTTAGAAGATAGAGGCTATCATGACAGTTCCTCTACTAACATCTAGTAACGTAATTGCTGCGGGTCGCACGTCGAGGTTTGGCATGTCGACTGCAAGAGTTGTGTGAAGTCAACCGGGCCAAGAGTATATATATATATATAAAAAAAAACTTCCTATCGTGTATTACCGCTCCTTATGCCTATATCTGTTAATGACGATCTACTAACATTCTAGACTTTGACATTGGTTCAGGCTGATTACGTTCCGACCACGTTCACGCGGATGTGAAATCGTCGATTTCAAGCCTTTCCGCCGGTCTGTTGCAGCGCCCACAACCACAATGACGTCACGGAGCACACGCCTATGGTGGAGCTGCCCCCGGCCCTTCCACCCCGGGGAGCAGCCAAGATCATCAAGTCGGCCGGAGACAGGCCGCTGTCCGGGGAGGTGCGCCTGCCCACCAGGGTCCACTCCGCCAACAAGAAGGGCGTGTTAGCGCAGGTCAGTGTGAGAGGCCGGGCCCACTGTGCGGGGAGGTGCGCCTGCCCACCAGGGTCCACTCCGCCAACAAGAAGGGCGTGTTAGCGCAGGTCAGTGTGAGAGGCTGGGCCCACTGTGCGGGGAGGTGCGCCTGCCCACCAGGGTCCACTCCGCCAACAAGAAGGGCGTGTTAGCGCAGGTCAGTGTGAGAGGCCGGGCCCACTGTGCGGGGAGGTGCGCCTGCCCACCAGGGTCCACTCCGCCAACAAGAAGGGCGTGTTAGCGCAGGTCAGTGTGAGAGGCCGGGCCCACTGTGCGGGTGCTCGGCCGGGCGGCAGGCTGAGTGGGCGGGGATATGATAACGCGATAAGTGCCTCGGCATCTCAAAGAGGCAACATGTTATGTGGTACACACCTCCCGGCCACCTCCACTCTCCCAAGGTATCGCAAAGCGATCCCACGCTCTAAATGTATTTAGGCAATTTTGTTCGAGCATTTGTACGAAGTTCAACCTTAACGCTTGAAGTGCACTTTTTATTTTTTGTGCGTCCCATGCGTACGGTTTTTGCGTATCTGAACAAAAGTGTGCGTATAATATGCACAAAATCGTGCACATCAGGCTTAGGTTTAACGTCGTACAAAAGCTCGCACAAAATTGTACAAATACATTCAGTGTGTGTTCCCGATAGGCGACAACTCTCTCACCTCATTGGACGAAAGAGCAGGAAGAGCCAGGAAATAGATCTCGCTCTTTCAGAAGGCAGGAATAAGACCCCAACGTTGATCCAGCGACCTTTCTTCTCAGATACGTGGTTGCAAGATATGCGAGTAGAGCGTTCTGTCGTCGGCGGGGATCTTAGAGTGCACATCCTCCTGCTATTTATTATATTGACGAAGGCGCGTAGTTTGGGAAGAGTAGCAGGCGAGCAGAGCGAGCTGCTCCCTTCCGCGTTGAGCGATCCTGCGTCATCTGATGTCAGAAGCCAGGAAAAGCAAGTCAGGCGGCGTGGTGTCGCCGAGCTTCACTTTCGGTGATAAATGATTTCGCAGTCGCGCGTGCCATGTTATCACACACGGGCAGGGCACATGCATGCATGTCGGCTCACGCTGGGCCGCGCCGTCTGATACCGTTGAGACTCATCTCATTTAGCCGCGAGTCTGCGAGGCGAGCGCGAACAACTGTTGCTCGGCAGCATGGCCAAGACCGCCACGGCCACTGCCCTGGCCATCACCAAGGCCGAGAGCAAGTCGCGCATCATATTGAAGAGGAGGGATATTAATATTGTGCGTTCGCAACGTACACGACGGTAACACTAAACTTAAGAATCCGGGGAAGAGTGCGTGGTTCGTTGGTTGTTTTACAGAACTAGGGAGGCGTCGCCTGTCCAGCCAAGAAACCGGCATCCGATTTTCCTTTGTACCGTCGTCTTGTACCGTGCAATAGGGTACTCCAAGGAAGGTCTGAACCGGAAGAATGAAGAACAAGACGTTTTCCATTGATAGGGCAAGTGGGGAGGAGGCGAAGGAGGAGGGTTGTCAGGCGCCCGGCAGCTCCGCCTCAGCTCTTGACCTGCCAGTGACAATCAGTGACAGTCGTCTTGTTCTTCACTCTTCCGGTTCACAGCCTCCCGGAAGTGTGTGTGAAGTACTGGACAACACGGTGATGTGTGGAGTACTGAGTGCCGTGTCTGCACCTGCAGGTGCAGCCGAACCGGAAGTGTGTGTGAAGTACTGGAGGACACGGTGATGTGTGGGGTACTGAGTGCCTTGTCTGCACCTGCAGGTGCTGGTCGCCTGCGCCCTCATCCTCCTCGCCATCGCAGCTGGCTGCCCCATCGGCTTCTCCAGCGCTCTGCTGCCGCAGCTGCAGAGCGCCAACTCCAGCATCTACGTCGACGACGACATCGCATCATGGATTGGTATGTCCAGAGCTCGCAAGTGAACTAAGAAAACAATTCGCACGTAACCAAAATTTACAAAGTTGACTGTCAATTTATGAAAGTTGACTGTTAATTTTGTCAAAGTTGACATCAAATTTGTCGAAAATTTGTCATCAATATGTCCTTAAATGAGCAAATTTATCAGAAACATTGGTAAATATAGGTAAATATGGGCAGTTATGGTTAAATTCAAAATAGTATGACAACGTTAGGCTAATTTACCAAAAATTTATATTAAACGTACATGAAGCATATTTGTTTAGACCTAACCGCTTTTCGCGTTTGTTGGCTAAATACGAGGCTAAATTTGAAAGATTTAGATTGCATCAGTGAAGTTTGATCGCATTGCAGCCAGCATCCACTCGGCCGCCACGCCGCTCGGCACCATTGTGTCGGGGCCGCTCATGGACCGGGTCGGCAGGAACGCCATACTGCAGCTGGGCATCCCGGTGCTGGTCGGCGGCTGGCTCATCCTGGGGCTAGCGCAGGACGAGATCATGGTGCTGGTGGCCCGCGCCTTATGCGGCGCCGCCGTAGGCGTCATCGCGGCCCCCTCGCAGGTAAGACAACGTCATCACGAAGGGTCAAAGTGTTTGAACGTTTGAACACACACTGTAAAAACAGAGTTTTGGGGAGGCCTTCCCGAGAAACATGGGACAAGTAACACCAGTTTCGGAACTTTTAGGGGTCATTTTGAGAGCTGTACCAAATGATAAGGACACTCTAACATGCATTTGTACATAATCCTAACGACGAGCCAGCGCGGGGTTAGGGTGGGGGCAGCCCGCCTAGACTAAACCCTTGCGTGTCGACTGCTTCCGAGTGGCTATCCCCTGTCCGTTCCTTCGCACCCCCTAACTGATCCGCTGCCTGGTCCCGTGTGCTGCAGGTGCTGCTGGGAGAGATGTCCGAGCCGAGGCTGCGGGGGCTCCTCATCGGGGTGCCCTTCGTCTCGTACTCCGTGGGCATCCTGTACGTGTTCCTGTTGGGCTCGCTGCTGCCGTGGCGCTACGTCTGTGCGGTCTCCGCGCTCCCCGCCGTCATGGGCTTCATCTGGCTGCGCTTCCTGCCCGAGAGCCCCGTCTGGCTCGTGCGCAAGGGCCAGCTGAAGAAGGCCCAGGACACCCTGGACTGGCTGCGGGGCGGCGCTGGCAGCGTGCAGGTCAGTGGTCAGTGGTGGCGGGGCGGGGCGTGGCGGGGCGTGGCGTGGCAGCGATCGGCTCAGTGGCAGTGTAAATAAGCTTCCACTCCGTTGTGTTATTCGCAGAGTAAGGTGGAAATGGACCAGCTGGTGTCTCGCGCCAACGCTGAGAAGGCGGACAACGGTGGGCAGCGCACTCCCATGTGGCGACTGTTCCTCCAGCCGCACGTCGTCAAGCCCATGGTGATCATGAACGTGTACATTACACTCCAGGTAAGGGGCGCACAGTCACGGACTGCGTAAAAACCTGGATTTTGAAAGCAAAGTGCATCACGTGTAAACGCAGGGAATCGGAACCAGGAAAATAAATACTGTAAAATTTTAAGTTTTCCTCAAAAATTATTTCTTTTTCTAAAAGGGCGCTATAGAGAGAGTAACGCCGTACTGTAGGAGGCAAGAGGTGCCGAAAATTTTACATAGTTCACTCCTGGCACTTCTTATCTGTGTTGCATAAAATGTAGCCTAGTCGTCACTGTGTTATCACTTTCCTCAGCGAGCGATGATGTAGGCGTGAAGGCTTGTTTAGCTCAGCTCTTCAACACCTCGTTTAGTGACTTGTAAAAAACCCATGAATCATTTCTTTTATTTACTTGTGTCGCTGCAGTGTTTGTCCGGCACGTTCATTGTGATCTTCTACGCCACGGATCTGCTGGGGACGGTGCTGCCGCCTTCCATCGACGCTGAGCTGGTGGCGATCCTCACCGCCGTGGTCAGGATCTTGATGAGCGTGCTGGGGAGCATCTGTGTCCAGACGGCGGGCCGCCGCCCCGTCGCCATCGTATCGGCCCTGGGTGCCACGGCCACCACTGCCCTAGTGAGTGTATAGTCACACTGGCAGTGCTGCTCCGAGTCGGCGTCAAACGTGCCACTTAAGCGCCTCCGGATTGAATTCGTCATAAGAAAATCATTTTACTCACTCGCTATTCGATGAGAAATTCAACGCTCACAGGAACCCCGAGAGGCGCGTCTGACGCCGCTTCAAATCAGTGCTAGAGGCGCTAGATAATCTCAGAAGTTCTGTTAATCAGCACAGCCTCCCCGGCCCGGCGGCCGTTAGTGGGAGGGATGTTTCAGCCGGAGGCAGGCAACCATAGCGCTATAGTGCCGTTGCTTACATCGTCGGATGTTTGAGTCGTGACGACGGCCTGACTCCAGTAGTGGGGCTGGACGTCGGCAACCCACATCCTCCGGAGCGCCACGGTTGGTTGCCTACCTCGCAGGGTGTGAGTGCTGACGGCCTGACTCCAGAAGTGGGGCTAGACGTAGGCAACCCGCATCCTCCGGAGCGCCACGGTTGCCTACCTCGCAGGGTGTGAAAGCTGACGGCCAGGCTCTAGTAGTGGGGCTGGACGTAGGCAACCCGCATCCTCCGGAGCGCCACGGTTGCCTACCTCGCAGGGTGTGAGTGCTGACGGCCTGACTCCAGTAGTGGGGCTGGAAGTAGGCAACCCGCATCCTCCGGAGCGCCACGGTTGCCTACCTCGCAGCTCGCAGGCGGTACAGCCTGACTGTGTTGCAGCTGGGCTGCTTGCTGCACTTCGACTGGGCGGACCAGGGCGGCTACGCGGCCTGCACGCTCATGCTGCTGTACGTGGCTCTCAACTCGTTCGGCATGTTCCTCCTGCCCGGCGTCATGATGGGCGAGATGCTGCCGCCGACCGTGCGTGGCGTGGGCAGCTCCGCCACCTTCTCCATCTTCAACATCGCCCTCTTCCTCTTCGCCAAGGTTGGTCGTCACAGAGCAATGCTTAGTACTGCGAAGGATTTCAAGCATACGTAAACTACAAAGCATTTTCTTTCATTACCAAGCGTTTACTTAACACTATACACAAAATGCTTCAAACGACTTTTCAAAGCTAATAACATATTTGCTTCGCAATATAAAGAATCTCCCCAAACTCCTCCATAATGCGAAGAAACCCCTTCGCAACGACGAAGTAACCCTTTCTAATGCGTGTGCTTGAAATTCTTGGCAACGATAAATTCTAAAGCGTCCTTTAAAGTGCGTCGCAATGTATAACAGTGGCTTGATCTCTCACCTGGCCTCGAGGTTCTCTGTTGCCACAGGACAACATCGCAGAGTCTAGGTCGAACTCTTTATCAACGGTGCGCTCGTCTGAGCCTCCGCCCGCCCACCCTTTTATCCCCAATACGCGGTGGGCCACAATCCCTCTTTATAATGTCAAAATCGTCGCAAACATTCTCCTATTACGACAGATTTTCGACACAGATAGGACGACTTCGTTTTGTATCGTTGGATGTCGAAAACTTCTTTTCTGCGAGTTGCTTTGCCTCTGATTTCGATCTTTAAAACTATATCCTTAGAGCAGCGGTTCCCAACCCAAATCACTTCGCGACCCCAAAATGGCCCATGAACATTTTCGCGACCCCAAACTTAACTTTGAGTGAATG
>CABIKL010002658.1:0-12199 GCA_902196195.1 Aptinothrips rufus
TGAGGCGAGGGTGGGTGGGGGAGCCGAACCCTCGGCAGGTAGGCGGAGAGACAATGGTGCCCTGACCGTACCCCTGGAGGGTAGACTAACCCGCAGGGGGGCAGGCACCTCTTACTACTGATCATTCCCTAAGAAGAAGGGAAGACACGAATCATGCCCGTCGCCAAAATCTCACAGCACAGGACGCATGGACGTGTTACTTGCCAGACGCAGATAGACCTATGACAGCGATATATCGTACCAGCAACCAGCATGACCTTCCGCGCAGAGCTCCTTACCTAAACAAGAAAAACAAATCAGTCAGACATTCAGATACTCAGAAAAACAGTGTAATCAAACCATACGTGGTGCAAACGAACTGAAAGTAAAATTCCGTTTGGTTGAAAGTCCCGCACGTACTTTACGTGACTTCTTTAGAAATAAAGAAGTATAGTTTGACGCTTCTGCGGATGTATTGAATTGCATTGGTATTGGTAGACTTTTCGAAAGCGTATCCGGTAGATTCCTCAAAAATGGTTTATCAAATTTATGTACCGGGATTTTAGAGATGTTAAATTTCGTAGAAATATACATGTACGCTTCTAAAAATTACAACATCGGTACCCTTTATACACTAAAGTATTTTCGGCGTTGGCTTGGCGGAGGTCAGTGGAGTCATCCGACTCTCGTCAAAAGCGATGCCGGGTGGGAGCGCCTGCGAAGTGTGAGATAGGCACACCAGTAACACAGCCATGCCGTGCTGTGTTGCCTACCCCGCCAATCGACAGGCGCTCAGGTACAAGTGGAGCTGACTGAGCCAGGCACCGCATCAAAGCCAACACACACACATATCCTCGATAGCAACCAACTGATCTCAGCGCCATTGTTCTCGACGGCCACGGCACTTAGCGTATCCATGGGTAGGCAACCCAGCGAGACACGTCTGTGTGGCGGGCATGTCTACCTCGAATATCGCAGGCGCCTCTCTGCGTGCGGTCAGCGACAGGACGAGACGCGGCGGAGCAGAAGAACTCGGACGACATGAATTTGGAAAGGCAGGGCGGGGCAGGGCGGGGCAGGGCAGGGCGGGGCGGGGCGGGGCGGGGCAGGGCGTAGCCGATCACAGGCTGGACCCGTATGGAGGAGCTGCCAGGAGACGACAAAGGCACGTCGTAACCCTGTATCGCTTTCTCCGCTTCCACACCCACAGGCATCACTGGACCCCCCCCCCCCCTCTCCCCCTCAAGTCCCTCCTGTTGTCTCGGATCGCGGTGCGTAAGCCTGGGATGCTTGATCGATAACATGTGTCGCGCTGCGGGCCCCCTAGCCGCCGCGCCGCGCCGCGCCACGCCACGCCAGCACCCGTCACATCACATCGCATCCATCGTAAAGTCGTGCCGTGTCGTGTCGCGGAGCCAATGCATGAGGAGTTGATGTGGATCGCGACCATAAGGCGGCGAGGCGTGGCGTGGCGTGTCAGCGCCTGTCTCCGCCTCGCACCTCTCCACCCACGCAGTCTCTCCGCGCACGCGTCTAGCGCTCCTCCCGGCCACACCACGCCCCGCCACGAGACCGGATTATCTCGCCTCACACCATATTCGATGGCCGGCTTAGCTGCTCCAGACCACCCGCAATGCCCTTAATGCCCTGCCCAGCCCTGCCCTGCCCTTAATGCCATGCCGTGCCCTGCCCTGCCCCGCCCTGCCCTGCCCTGCTCCGCCCTGCCCCGTCCCGACGGCTGGATCTGATGTAATGAGATGGAAGCACGATCCAATCCGACGTCAGTCTGCTGCAACTCCACCCCGTCCCATCCCGCAAACAATGCAGGCACAGGAGCGCTGCAGGTGCGACGCCTGCAGGGTGGGCAGCGGCCGAGCCCCGCCGAGCCCCGCCTTCCTGGATCTCTCCGCGCCACTAGCCCGGGGCTTAGACAGTATCTCGTTGGGTAAGTTACTTTGACACCGCTTGGATCGAGGCTCATGAACCGTAATTGAGATGTAAAAACATGGAATTAATTTATGGTGACGCGCTACGAACACAATGTAAGAGGACCATTCGTCTTCCTTCTCTCTCGGGTTCACTGAAGTGTCCGTCGCCTAAAGTGAAACGACTGCCTGCCACTTCGATGTAGTAACCTTGCTTCCAAGCAGTGTCGGGCAGGGGACCCGGCGGCGTGGTGTAACGAGGGTAAAGGAGGAACCTGTTGGGTCGCATCTTCACCTCACTTCACTTCACTTTCCTGGCAGCCTGTCTCCCTCGCACCTCCCGCCAAGCGCGCGCCTCGCGTCGCACTCTGTCGCACCTATGAATATTCAGGCAGGTTCCTCCCCTCCTTCCTTTTTATCCCGCGCACCTTCTCCTACACTACTTTTCACGACTGCCAGAGGGGGCGGGGCGAGCCCCGGGGGGGGGGGGCTAGAAACACACCAGCGTGCGCTCCGCCCGCAGCTCCCGCGGCTCGGGTTCATTCGGGCCTCTTCGACTCGGCGAGCGCTCCGCCCCGGTCCGCGGTGCCGCGGGCGTAGTGCCGTGCCGGTACCTTCAGAGTCTAAACGCGACAATTAACAACTCGCACCCCACGACAACCACGTCCGGGCGAGACAAAGGATGCGGAAAGGGAAAAGAAAAGGGGCAGAGCATGCCAAATGACGGTACCAAAAATTCGTCGCTATGAAATCTTTTTCTACTAAAATTTATGAATTTTGTTTTTGTATTTAAATAATTTGGTTGAATATCAAAAGAGCTGAAGCGCACTCCACAAAAAAATCCAAGAATGTTACTGATCTCGAATCAGTAACTTCGTTACAGGGGTGCATTTTAACGATAATGGTAGCACTGCACTGCCGAAAGAATCAACAATCTTCAGCAACACATCTTGTAACTCAATTTTCTTTTCAACTCATACTGACTGTCACATAATTCCTTCAGCTTTGAACGTGGACAGTGAAGCTGTACCGTAGTTTTCCACGACCACAGTGTGCCTCTGCGGAGGTCGACTTGGCCCGGCTGGGCTCGGCTGGGCACGACTCGACTCGACTCGACTCGACTCGGCACAACCGAGACCAGCCGAGCCCGGCCCGGCGTCCCTCCGGAGAAAGCCGAAGAGCACAGGTATCCCATTCCACCGCAGGGGTCAAACCGAGGTCAGCCGAGTCCAATTATTCATTTATTTGTCGTGTGTTCCCTGTGTGCGGATGTGCGTCGAACTCGGTACAGTACAGAGTCGCGAGTGTGTACTGCGCATGCGCGATGAGACTCCCGAAGCGCATTATGAATACCTGGACTAATTGCTCGCTGTTCGGGTCGGGCAGCATTCCTTGCCGTACGTTCGGGCGTGTTCGGTTTCCCGCCGAAGGAAACAGAAAGTACGCAGTTCTTGGTACTGCGGTGAGCTAGTTGTTCTACGGCCGCCGCTGACTAGCTGGTTCTCACGACTAAACCGCTCTGTGTGAACAAGAGATGAGCAGCGGTCTCACTCTCTCTCCCCATACTGCCCTCATCCTCATCGCTCCGTCTCACTCTGCCCGACTCGGCCAGCCAATCTCTAGTCTTTCCTTTCGCACCGCTCGATAACCCGCAACTCAGAGCTAGGCTCTCTCGTCATACATTTTGCTCGATGCCTTCGTTTTCGCTAATTGAAAAATATCTGTTCAAGTACATCACTCATAGCTCGATGTTGATCCATCCACCAGCCTGGCTGTATGAGCTGACAAATAATTCGCAAACGTCTATTAATAACCACTACTATGATGATAAATTCGTAAATTCCTAAGGACAAAATATTGTTGTCCCAAAACTATCATGTGGTTTATCATAAAATGACGACGATTTTTTTTGTTGTTGCATTGGTGGTACGACGCCAGAAGACGCCTAGGATAATCAATTCCAGCGCGCACTCACACCGGTAACATATTTTTCTTTCTTTCCCAGAGAGGCATCTACATCGGCGGTAAAGTTAAAACAGTGTGGGACGGAAGTAAAATACAAGTCGTGCGTTGCGGCTGTCGAAGTAACGCCGCGCGCCACGCCACGCCACGCCACGCCACGCCACGCCACGCCACGCCAAGCCGCGGCTCGCACTTCCAGCACGCAGAGCGGCGCGTGCACCGCGTCCCGTTCACGTCGGTATGCTATGCAGCTCGGTCTCCAGCTCCAGCCCGGCGCATGTTTCCGCTGTCTGCTGGAGCCTTGCTGGAGCCTTGCTGGAGCGACTCGATTAACCGGCAGCACAGCGGGACCCGCTGCAGCGTTGCAAGACATCAGCCTCCCGCCTAAAGCCTCCCCTCCCCCTCCCCTCCCCTCCCCTTCACATCAAACGACTACCGGTGCAGCGGCAGTCAGTCCCAGGAACCAACGGACGCAACCACGAAAATGCTAGGCGCACTGTGCCTTGCATCCAAGGGGCGATCACTCAAAAAAATATCTTGTACACACAGTGAATAAATTATTTACAACCAAGCCAAAATTATCGAGAAAATCGAAAAGTATTTAAAAATAAATCAATAAATTTTGTTCAATATCGCATTCAATCACCAAATTTATAATTTTTTAAAAAAATTAATTCTCAAAAAAGAACTTAAAATCACCATAAATTTCTAAAAATCAACAAAATTATCAGGAAATAAAGCACTTAAAAATATTTAACATAATTTACAATCTTTAAATCTTGTACACCATTATGATAAGTGATCGCCCCTTGTTTGCATCCGATTCGGTTGTGGCTCTCCGGCTGTTGGCACTAATGGATCAAACACAGATAACTGAATTCTGAGAGCCGTATATTATTTTCACCTTCACCTTCTCCTCGTTCCTGGAGTTTTTCCATACGTGTAGCTGCTTTCACGACCATAAAAAAATATTAAGAAAAAAAATGTGGCGACGAGCTAACATTTTACACGGTGGAGAGATCGAGCAGCCGGGCGGGCTGACATGTATATGAGGGCCATGCCAGTAGGGACGGGTCTGAGGATGAAACCACGCAATGCGCAGGGGCATCCAACCTCCCACGCCGACCAGTCCCCCCCCCTCTCCCCGGCGCGCAGCCCTGCCGTGAGTCAATAGCACGCTCCGCACGCGACAATCCACTAGGGGAAGTGGTGCGGAACCAGACCTGCCGGGCTGAGCCGCAGCTAGCTCACTGACCAGACTCAATGCAGACGCCGCCTGGGCTGGCCGCGCGTGTCCGGCGTGTCGCGGCGCGGCGTGGCGGGGCGCGGCGTGGCGGGGCGTGGACTGTCCGGCATTCTTACGTCAGGCCGCCTAGAGGAGACCACACCACGCGTTTCCCCGCGACACACACACACAACGTGCCGCGCTGGACCTAGCCTGTTCTGATACCATTTCATGGCAATGGCACCTTGAGTGGCGGGGCGGGGCGGGGCGGGGCGGGGCGGGGCGGTGTGGGGCGGGGTGGGGAGTGGCGCACGTTTTCTGACCCAGATCTGTCGGTCGCGTGCGTGAATGCTGGGCTTGTCCTTCATATCTGGACACATATCACCCACATACATCCATCACGGTGACAGGTCGTGTGACATTCGAAGCCAGGGCTGCATGTCCCATAAACAACGCACAGCTAGAAACGGAATCTCAAGCCTGCTTCTAGGCCTGCACGCGCCAAGGCTCGCTTGTGTTGGCGCTAGAAGAGGTTTCTAAGTCTGAACGCGCTAAGGCTCGCTTGTGTTGGCGCTAGAAGAGGTTTCTAAGCCTGAACGCGCCAAGGCTCGCTTGTGTTGGCGCTAGAAGAGGTTTCTAAGCCTGAACGCGCTAAGGCTTGCTTGTTTTGGCGCTATAAGAGGTTTCTCGATCTTTGCTGGTTGGGCATGCATAGCTCGCAGGGCCCGGCTGGCCCCGGCTAGTCCACCTCGCGCCCCGCCCCGCCCCGCCCAACACTGTACGGCACTGCATTGCGCCGCACTGCACTCGTTTCCTGGTCGCTTATCTCCTTATTCGAGCGGGCATAGGCAGGCCATAGCTCCACCAGACTCCACAAGCAGACCTCTCACTCTAGCCTGGGGCGGCTGCAACTGCAGCTCGGGCCGGGGCGTGGAGCGTGGCGGGGCGGCGGGGCGTGGCGGGGCGTGGCGCGTGGTGGCGCGGGGCGGGGCGGCCTGGACGGACACCAGAGGGTGTCGGTCTCAGCGTACACTCACACTCCTTACTTTGTTGAGCTCACGCCGGGCCGGGCGGCAGTAGGTGGAGACCGTTTGGGGCAGGACCAAGCTAATTTCAACCCATTTCGTAAACTTAACGCTCAATAAGTCGTTTCCAATGAGGCAGCAATGCCCACCTCATCCATTAGAATTAAAAGCATGTGGGAAGCGTAGGAAGGAGGAGGACACAGTGTGGGAAGGGTAGGAAGGAAGGGGCGAGGACGATTTGAGTCGAGAAAGCTCTCAGGATGTAAAGGAACCACAGCATCACCACACTAGCCACACCCAGTTCACAAACCACCCAACCTTTCCGAACGCAGTCATCCTTATCGATACATGCCATCGTAATTTTGGCATTGTTGTTTCCAGAGTGCGATACGGGAGGACAAAGAAAGGTTTCCATTCGAGCTGCTATTGGGCAGGGCAGGGGAGAGTGGTTTGACGTGAGTCATGGGTAGCAGCTGGTGGCCGACTCCTGACAAATGTCCCTCCAGCAGAGTGTCTGAATCATCCCGATAGCATCTCGAACACAAGCAGCCCCATCAGCTTTAGCGGCTCCCCCATACGCTGCGATGCAGCCTGCGATGCAGCCTGCGATGCAGCCTGCGATGAGCCACGTCAACTCTCCTCTCATTTCCCTCATCAGGAATTTTTTTCGCCCTTTCCATTTTTATTTTGTACCTTCTCTCGGGCCTCCCCTCGTGACTCTCAGCCGTAATGTACGGCGATATGCGATTCAGTGAGCCCTGGGCCCAAATGGTCTCCGCTCTCACTGAGTGCTGGCAGGCAGGCAGGCAGGCAGGCAGGCAGGCTGCACTGCAGTGTCATAGCGGGGCGGGGCGGGGCGGGGCGGGGCGGGGCGGGGCGGGGCGGGGCGGGGGGGGGGGGGGGGGGGGGGGGGGGGGGGGCGGGGTGATCGCTGCACCGCTGGATGTGAGTGCCGTTGGAGGTGTGAACGCACGCCTGGGGCGGAGCACTCGTAGAACAAGCCTCGATCCGCGAACCGCGAACCTTGCAAAAAAGTCAAACTTTCTTCTCCATTCAAACTGCACTTTATCACTTCAGAGGAGAGATTTCTCGAACATTTCCTCTCATCAAACATTGTTTTTTTGTTTTTTTACCAATCTTTTAGAAAAAATGTCGAACGCTAAAAATATTACCCACATCGAGCATATCACCCCTTTAAAATGCACGGAGGGCATCCAAGACTGTGAGCCAAGCAACACAATTCCAGGATTTTCGCATAAAATCGAAAATCAGTCCAGGAACTTAACGAACAAAATCCTAAACGCCTACGAACGCACCTGAATACCACAGCACGGCAGAGCCGGTGGTACTGGCACAGCGCCAGGCTATCTATGATGCGGATCAGCACGGCTGTAACAGCTGCAGTGCCCCCCCCCCCTCTTCCTCCCCTCCCGAGGGTGAAGGGGAGGGGTGTGCGGTGACCCCCGACCCCCACGCCTCGCTCCGCGCCGCAGGGGGCAGCTCTCGAGGCGCCGCGCCCGCTGCGCGCACAGGAACAGGTGTTTAGTCAATGAACCGTGCCACGATTCGGACCATCCGGAATGATGCATCGTACCGATTGCTGCTCGAGTGTCGAGTGTTTCTCTACGTTCCGCGCGTGTTGTGCTGCCGTCCTCCCGCGCGTTTGAGTCTCCCGGCACCGAGCACACGGCTCGCCTCGCCTCGCCTCGCCTCGCCGGCAAGGTGAAGTGGGGCGGGGCGGGGCGGGGCGGACAGGGCTGCAGTCGCAGAGTGGACTGGATGAGTGAACTTTCAAAACTTGCGTCATTGTTTCTGCAGCCGGTGCCTTCCTCCGCTTGTTATGGTTCCGGATGTCTCGGGAAATGTCATACCACGACCAAGTGGATAAACTGTGAGATTCACGGACTGGGATGACAAAGATGTGCATTATGGAAGTATTCTGACGTGAATGGCAGTAAAATAAGATTTCGTTGGCTTGGCTGACCGTTCATTTTACGGACTGGGTAGTGGCAACACCGCTCTGCGCCAGAAAACTCCATTCAGAGCCGATCTGCCGAGCACATTAGGACTGCAAGAACCTTCATTCAAAGCGCACGCAGGTAGAGATTATTCTCTTGCTCAGAAAGAAAAGATGAGTTTAACTCAAGTCTGAGGTGACCCACCCACCGGCATGACGTCCCGAGCAGGAGAGCTGAGCAGAGACTGCAAGGGATGAGCTCGGATGATCCGCAGGACGAGGATGTCAGCCAAAAAGCGAAAAGAAAGTTCCCACTGTGAGCATGTATGTGTGTGTGTGTGTGTGTGTGTGTGTGTGTGTGTGTGTGCGAGAGAGTACGTGAGTCAAGCGATAGCGAGTATGTCCGTGGCGTAACGGACGAGCGGGCAGCCAGATAACTCGTCTGCTTGCAAGGCAAAGCAACGGGCCGCCTAATAACAACCAACCCAGCTTCCAAATTCCAAATTCAATTTCAAAATTAAGCATTTTCCGTTCCCATTGGAAATTGGATGAGGTCGATGACCTCACAGGCGAACCAAGCTGTCTTCAGCGAGGACCAGCCGCGAGCCAAACCGTCCCACGGCTATTCACACTTCGCGTCGTTTTTGTTCAATTACCGATCCGAGCCCCTCCGTTGGCGGAGAGAGTGGAAGCTGAGCTGTACTCTTAGCTCCCGGGCCGGCCCGCCTGATGACTCGCATTCAGTGACCCGCGCGCTGCTGCGAGGCCTCGTGCGAGGCTACGCGGTGCGTCCGTCCGGGACGACGAGCCTCTGTGGGGGGCAGAACCATCGTCATTATATCAGCCTCATGTTCACAAATCCGTGCATGGCCAACGACGCGTACGGATGTGGATAAGCTAACAAATGAGTGCATAGTTGAGAATCAATGAGTGAGTAGTCTGAAATTTCCGCAGAATCGAGCTGAAAAAGACTATAGTTCATGAGCCGGCATAAACTGCCTTGATCACAAAAACATGAGTATGCGTCTTTCAAGCGCTGAAACTAGTCCTTAGTCGTTTACTGCGCGGGTTATTTCCACCGCTCACTTCGTCTATCCGTGTTGTGCGGCGCCGCACGGCAAGGCCGGATGAAGTAAGTCGCCCGGCCGGGCTGAGCTCGGCTGGGCTGGTCCGGGGCGCAGCGCTTGACGTAAGGTTGGTACGCGTGCGTGATCCCCGGAGAGGTCAAGCAAAGACGAGCAGCGGGCGGGTCGAGCGAGACAGAGCGATGCGGCCAGTGCGAGCGAGACAGGGCCCGACCCTCGGCCCGACCCGCCCGCTGCTCAGCTCCGGGGTCAAGTCTGATGCTCCGTCTGATGACGGCGCTGGGTGGCCCGAGACGCGGAGACGAGTCGGAATGTTCTCCGGGTACTATCATTGCCGAAAGGACTGTCTGCCTCGCACCGCAGCAGAGAGCGGGGCAGGAGGCCATGAGGTCATCGCCCAGCCGCTCCTCCGCACCGCCGCCAGGAACAACCAGGGAAATGATTCCATTCAATGCACTTTTTCACAAACATATGCTTGGTGCAAAATTTCTCTTAATACAAGACAAAAATGTCTTGTTTGAAGAAAAAAATTCTTAACTGAAGACAATTCTTGCATGTTCTTTCTTTTTTTTCTTGATTTTACGTACACATTTCCCTGGCTGAAGGCAGGCAACACGTCTCGTCTGCCTCCGTAAATGGGCAAATTTAACCATTCCCCTCCCCCCTAACCTCTCCCCTGGAACGCGCCTGGACCACTCTTGCTCCCGCTCGGTCACGTCTTCGCCGCGACGATATTTCTCACGGGCCTGCTCTCCTGGCACAGACTGCAACAAGGAGTGAGTGCACGCCGTTCGAAACGCGACGCGTCGTGCAAGAGTACGCGAGTGTGGTCATAGGACAGCCCAGCCCCGGTGAGTCATTTCCAAGGAGAAAATGCTGCCTATACCTTGCCTTCCCTTGCCTCGCCTTGCCAGCACATTCTGCATGCTTGCTTCCTTAATAACAAATCGTTCATACACTACAAACAAATCCCAACCGTCATAACGTACTAACAAAATCGTTTGTATTACGAAAAAAGTTGTTAGTAATACAAACGATTTCGTTCATAATACGAACGAATTTTGTTAGTAAGTAATGACTGTTGGGATTTGTTTCTAGTGATGTGAACAAACCGCCGAATTCGTTAGTAAGGAAGTAGGGGTGTGGCTCGCACTGCACCGGCCCTCGACAAGACACCTCATTAGCAATTGATCAGAGTTAAGGCCGGCCGGGGCGCCGCTGGGGTGGGGGCGGGGCGGGGCGGGGAGGGGCGGGGCGGCGCGGGGCGGGCAGACTGTAGGCCCACCGAGGCCCACACATCACTGCGGGGGTTTCAGTGGAGAAGAAGACACAAGACACCGAATCCAGCCGACACTTTCTCTCTCTCTCGCGGGCCGGACCGGTCCAGACAATACGCGGGCTACGAGGAGGCGAACAGGATCAGGTCGGGTCGGGTCGGGTCGGGTCGGGCTCGCGTCGTTATTTTGTCGCGAGCACTTCATCGTAGCGCGGCTGTAACGACACGGCGGCAAACATGGCCACCGCCTCGCCCTGCCAGGCCCTGCCAGGCCCTGCCAGCCCTGCCCTGTCATTAACACCCTCGTGCGTACGACAAAATTAGCATAACGGCGCGTCGGCCGCGGCAGTGCTGCTTCCTCGGAACCGGATTATGGCTTCGTCAGACGCACTTCTGACATAAAATTTGGCGTTATGACATGAACGGCGAGCGCTAGGATTAACCCGCGCCGCCTTCACCCAACAGTCAGCGTATCGCTGTACCTGTGGTACGTGTTCTAGCGCGGAGCCCTCTGTCGGTGGGAAGTGCTAATCACGCTCCGGGTGCGTAATAAAACAGAGACGTAAAGCTCCCTGGGAGTTAACACGTCATAAACTTTCATTTCGAAGCGCACATTTCATCTCCTCACGCGATTCAGACAGGACGGGGCGCATAATCAACCGAACCGCGCCGGAGTGATAGCCGGGCCGCGCAGGTGAGGCGAGGTGAGCACTGGAATCTCCACACGTCCATCCGAAGAGCTACTTCCGACCGAACAATATCCGGCACAGCTGGAGCAAAATTTAAAAAAATGAAAAATTTAGGACGCAAATTTAAAAAAAAAATCGTCTCTTTGTTTATGTAAATTGGCGAATAACTAAACATTCTGAAGCAGACAACGCTTGTTGATCTCATAATGTTTGGATTATTCTCGCGCATACCGGTTTTTCAACTTTTCTTCTATTTGAATTTCCCACACTGATCCCGCGTGTTGCTTCCATCGCAAGATGTTGGGAACACTGTTAGTGGCTGTGAGACCCGCACCTCGTCCAGCTAGGCGCTGACCGCTCGGCACGGCTCGGCACCGCAACGCCTCCTCGTCAACAGGAATCAAGTAGACTGGAAGAAGCAAGGCGCAGGATAGGGAATAACAGTGGGACCAAATAAATTCATAATTTTTTGGAGGCCATCCTATACGAACGTATAAGGGCGCGGTATCGACAGAGATTTGTTTGCAATATTTCGTGTACCATTACTTTATCCCTGCTTTTGCTTTATCCCTACTATCCCACGCTAAACCATGAGGAAATTTACGACAAATCGGTGACAATAGAGACGGTTCCGAGGAAATTCCAAACCCTGCACTGTAAATTGACGCATACGCAAGGTAGTCAATGGGCCCCTCAATGTGACCTCAATCATTTCTGAATAATTCTAGCATTCAAGGGATTATGGATATCACAGAGGGCACGAGTGCAGATACTCCTCGTACCAGAGACTTCCAGTGCGAACTGCATGAGGTATCAGGTGGGTGGCGGAGTGTTGCCATTCGCCTATTGTCACTGCCCGCCCCGCCCCGCCCCGCCCCGCCCCGCCCCGCCCCGCCCCGCCCCGCCCCGCCCCGCCTCACTTCCCTGTGTCAACACGCCGGGTCGTGCCGCTCCTCGCGATGCTCCGGTTTACTTTACTGGAAGCCTGCTCACTTCACGCGCAGCCTCAGGTCAATAATAACAAGAACGCGGGGCGGGGGTTAGGAAGGGGGAGCTGGGGGGGTGGGGGGGGGGGG
>CABIKL010002659.1:0-12198 GCA_902196195.1 Aptinothrips rufus
TTTGCCTTATTTCAGGGGTTATGTATAGTTTATTGCCTAAATTTAAGGCGGTGATCTGGGAAGTCCAATGGAAGTCCAAGAAGTCTGGAAGTCCGGTGTACAGGATTCCCTAGAGTGATCTGCCCCTCGGGACTGTTTTTGGCTGGATCTAATGAATGCCTTACCAGAAATCAATTCAACAATAAAGCACTTCCGATAAGTTTCGAAAAGAAATTTCAAATTAAAAAGCTGAGTATGATCATTATCTGTACGCCGCAATTCAATCGCATCATCCTGTTCAACTCGCTGGAAGCTCTGATGTGTCCTGTGTACTCAGTCCCCGCGAGCTTTACAGAGCGAGCCAAGCGTGGTCGGGTCGCCAGCCGCCTGGCCAGCTGCAGCGAGTGGTTCAGGGAGTGGTGGGGGTGGGGCTTTGGGGGTTGGGGGGTGGAGCGGTGGGTTGGGGGGGGCATCACTGTGTGCACTTTCACTCGAAGGGTCCACAGAAATGTTTGTTTTGTCCACGAGTCGTCCTGATTAAAGGATGAAAGCAAAAAGGAGGCTTACGTAGGGGCACGTTAATTCCGATAAGAACACCCAATGCTGTTGGTATAAACCCAAAGCAAAAGAGAAATTCAAATATTTATGTCAAACATGAAGGCTTGTTCACAGCGATGCGATGCGGTTCGGTCGGATTTCGACTGATAATTCCTTTTGCTGCTATAACCAAATGGCCAATACCGGATAGGGGATTTGATGAGCAGGTGTGCCCTTTTTTC
Organism: Aptinothrips rufus; assembly: GCA_902196195.1. NCBI lineage: Eukaryota > Metazoa > Arthropoda > Insecta > Thysanoptera > Thripidae > Aptinothrips > Aptinothrips rufus. The sequence continues at coordinate 759 of CABIKL010002659.1, forward strand.
CCTGTTCGCTACTGAGGTGAGTAGGAGACTTCAATATTTCGCAATCTTATTGGTTAATTCAATAAAAACTGTTCTCACAGCTACAGTAAAAGGAGGTTTCTTTTGCAAACCTACAGAAATTGGTCACCGTGCGGAGGATTCGTGATTGTCTCCTGTCTTCCGTCCCCACCCCTCCCCCAACGATTCACTATCAAAACCTTACGTAGGATTGCTTCTTCTTACGAAGAATAATTTTCTTCGTATTACGAAATATTTTCAGCATAAGTATGCTTACGAAGACTTTTATACGTAAGAACGTAGGATTTTCTTCGTATGACGGACATCCCATCTACAGTTGTGACAAACAAAGGATCTTCCTCGCATGACAAAGACAAAATGCTTCGTATTAATTATGCTTAAAGTCCTTTGGAAGCACGTTCTAAACAGTGTTTCTACCCGGCGACGCCCGCGAGCGGAGTGCGCTGTGCTGGACCAAGGCAAGCCAATGCGGGGGCCTCTCGCCGGAAAATGCATAAGTCAGGAGTAAGTTGGCCTTGATGGGTTCCCCTTGGCTGGCGTATGTGCCGAGCAGTTTGCAGCTATGAGGGGCGGGTCCGGATGGGGCGGCGGGGTGGAAGTGGATGGAACGGGGTGGAGCGTTGCCTCGGGCAGTGCCTGGCGTGGCGTGGCGCGGCATGGCGTGGCGTGACGTGGCGTGGCGTCGCGTAGCGTGCCGTGGCGAAGAGCTTGAAACTGACGTCTTCGGAGAGAGAAGGATTTGGATTCAGCGTCTGCCATCAAACCATCCATCGCCGGGACCATTACTCTTCCCCACCAATGCCACTGAAGTCGAAGAGGGCGAGGAATGGTAGGTGGAGGGAGAAGAGGTATACACACGTGGCTCGACCGCTGCAGCTTCCAATTCATTAGCTACATCTCTTGGTCGATCAACAATTACGACCTCAGAGCCCTAACCCAAACCAAACCAGACTATTTTTGACAGCAATGTCCTCGCCCTCCTCCCTCTGCTCGTCGATTACACACTACCGAGTTGAGTACTTTTTTGTGTGCTTTGTGTGTACAAAATAATTGTGCTTAAGCCTTGCGTACAATGTTTCGTGCGCAGTTAAGCACAAAACTGTGCTTAGTTAAGCACAATTTCAGCACGATTTCGGCTTGTGTACAATTTTGTACTTAAGTGAGCACAATTCTGTGCTTAAGTAAAGCACATTCCTGCACGTCCTTAACTAAGCACAATTTCGTGCACAAGAGTGCACGATTTTGTACGTAGTTAAGCACGAAATTGTACTTAATAAAATTGTGCTTAGTTAAGGACGTGCAGGAATGTGCTTTACTTAAGCACAGAATTGTGCTCACTTAAGTACAAAATTGTACACAAGCGGAAATCGTACTTAACAAAGCACAGTTTTGTGCTTAACTGCGCACGAAAAATTGTACGCAAGGCTTTAGCACAATTATTTTGTACACACACAAAGCACAAAAAAAGTACTCAACCCGGTAGTGTGTACACCAGGCCCTAGTTTAGGTCTCAATTGTAGAACAATTTGGCATGGGGTAGGATAGGAGAACGTCGTGGAAATCGGGAAACACTGACATCGAGCTGAGTTACATGTAAGATGTATGGCGCTGGCGCCCCGTGGCCGGGCGCGGCGAGGCGGGCCGGGGCGAGGCAGGGCGCTGTGGAGGGCGGAGGGCGGCGGGCGGCGGGCGCAGGCAGGAGCAGGAAGTGCTCTGATATTCCTCGCTCAGCGCTAAAAGCCTCCAGGATGCGAGTCTCGTGGCGTGTCTCGGCCGGAGGGAGCTGGGGAAGGGTGGGGAGCACACGATTCAGGTCGAGGGGTCAGTCACTCGACCGTAATTGTAACAAACTTGCATAATTGTAATGTTTACATCGGATTTAGGGGAATAAAATCAACGATTGAGAATTTTAGTGTTTTTAGTCTGTTTATCGATACTTCAGCACTGAATAGCTCCGGTAAGCTTCATTTTATTTCGAAAACGAAGTAAAATATCAGTGTTTTTAAACCGGAAGTTTGACAAAGTCCTCAACCCCGGGCTAGAAGGCGGTCCCCCGGCAGCGCACGGCGCCTGCAGGAGCTGAGAGCCGGATAGGAGGTGTAACAGGTCGCAGCAAGGGGCTCGGGGCTGGGCCGTGCAGGCCCGGCTGGGACCGCCCCGCTCCCCTTCCCTCTCCTCCCGTCCCCCTTGCCCCTTCCCAGCCTTACGCAGCACAACTGGGGTGCCGGAGAGGCATGGAAGACCATGACCCTACGCCCCTATCTCCACGACCCCAGACGCCCTCGTCCCTGTTGGACACAATAGGCAGGGGTGCGTCCACATAAAACAAGTCTAGACAGACGGTGTTCGCCGGGGTCGCCAAGGACTTTCCTCATTCGCCGGTCCACCCACCCATACCACACCCACAGTCCGCACCTTAGCCACCACCTTCCTTTCTTTGCTGCCTTGAACCTGCGCTGGTACGCCATTCCTTCCCTCTCCCGGCTCCTCAATGTTTCATCCAGGTTCCCAAATTATGGCACTCCCCTACTAAAAAGGATAGACTTTGGTTAAATTTAGCTCATACCCACAAAATTTACCGCAAATTTAGACTAAAGTACCCTTGAATTATTCAGAAAATAGGCTATGGGGGCAGCAAAACTTCTAAATTTACAATAATAAATTTCTGTTAAATTTACAATCATAAATTTCTGGTAAATTTAATTACAATAAATTTTACGGTAAAAGATTTACATCATGCAGTTAAATTCAGCAAAAATTTACGCTAATTGAGCTAAATTTAAAATTTATCATTTTTCCTAGTCCTGATTTATAGTCAATCAGGCTTCAGAAGGCAGCAATTAAATGTATGAATGGCATGGCGGTTAAGTTGGGAGAGGTTGGTCAGGCTGCGGGGTTAAACTGCACCTATACAGCGGCCTGGTTGGCAACCCTATCGTACCGAATGAGGAACCTGGCCAGGCCTCGGCACACAGAAAGAGCTCTCTGGACTTCCAAGCGGGCATACAGCCCACTTGTGTTCCTTGCTCACAATGAGAGAGAAACATATTTTCAAAACTTTGGTAACCAGTGGAAGCTGATCCAGTCCTCGCTAGTTATAAATCTGTATCAGGTTGGGACTTTTTAGTCGTCTGATGCGATTAGGAGAAATGAGCCCTAATTGACTCCCCTATACTGCTTACCCTCCACGAACATCCAGGTGAACGTAGTTAGGTGAAAGTAGTGGAACAGTACCAGTAGACTCAGACACTGGGCTGATTCAGATTGGCCAGCCTGAAAAGCAAAAACATATCATATTTATTTCTTACGCACTAAGAACTTACATCAAACTCGAGACAGCTGCTGGTGCATGTAAGCTGGTAGTTCAAATAATCTTACCTGTATCGAGTTGGTTAGGATCCACGTGAAATCCGCCAGGATGTATGCGCACATGAGGTTTGTGTGTATCACATTTCTTAAACAGTGCAGGTCTCTGCAAGGATTGACACAAGAAAGGAAAATATCGCAGATGTAAGAAACATAGCAGTGTATACCCCGAAACGATCGTTCCTCCACGAGGGGCAGATCACCCGAGCGAATACTGTACACCAGACATTCAGACATCCAGACTTGTAGGACTTCCACTAGACTTTACCCAGCGCCGTCTTAAATGTATCCAGCAAACCCTAAAATAGGCAAAAAGTTCTAATTTTTCACACCTGGATCCGTGGATTTCCAGCGAACCACCACAGACTACCAGAAACTTGATCACGTCCCGACTACCTGAGTGATCTGTCCCTCGCTCCTTCACCAGTCACTGCAAAGCTCAAACCTCCAAATCCAAAAAGTTCTCGAAGGAAAATTCGAAAGCTGAGAAAATTATTCGATTCGGAAAAAATTGTTCCTTCGAAACTGCCGTCTGCGTCGCGGTTCCAACGTCTATTCGAAGGAAAAAGTCCTTCGATTCGACGGGTTGTGCAAATCTTCGAATATTCGAAGGATTTTCTTCATCCTTCGATTCCACGGTTCGAGTTTGCAACTGACGGACTCACTTGAACGAGACGAAGATGAGGACGGCAAAGAGGAGAGCGACCAGTGACAGGGCGTAGCCGACCTGGTAGAGCAGGTAGGTGAGCTCGACCGACCAGCCCTCCGGACCCTCCCCCTCCGGCCCGGCCACCAGCACGTCCCTGCACAGACTGTAGTTGGAGTACCCCGACCACGTGCCGTTAGGGAAGCACCAGCGCGACGCGAGGCCTGCCAAAACACCGTCAGAAAATGACAATAAAATACTAGGTAGAGCAAAAGCTCTAGGCTTTGCTTAAGTTACCTTAGATTATACAGGGTGGCTGGCCAGCGCCGTGAAATTTTTTGGTTATACTAGCCCGCCACGTACGCCCGCGCCGGCCCGCCCGCTCACCCGCTCGCCTGCACTCACCGGGCTAGTCTAACTTCAAGGTTGCACGGCGCTGGCCAGCCACCCTGTATTTGATTGATGAAGTTTTTTTGAATGTATTTGCTCTGTAAGATTTCCTGAGAATGATTTAATTTGTCATTCTTGCCGTTCTGTAAATCTGGCTACTTCATGTACCTATGAAATTTTGTTGTATACGACATAACTGTTATTGTATTCTTCATCACATTAGTAATCAGTTTTATTTAAGAGTGGGGTGCTTTGAGCTGAGCTGTGTGAAGACAAATACTTGTGACAGAGAACTTACATTCGAATAGGTGTAAAGGAGAAAGTTCAAACTAATTTTTATAAAATTTATGAAGTTTTTATTAGCACATTATTAGCAATGTTTTTGAAAGAAAATTGATGCTGACACAATTTCTTTATTAAAAATTCTGATCAAAATAATCCCCATCTGATTTGTCTGATCAAAATGACTTCAATTTATGGTATAGTTTGCTGTAAAGTAATGGCCATATTTGGACCGCTCGCCCTAATTCGAGCCACCCCTTTTGCATTACTTGCAGGGCCACTTGCGGTCCTAGACGACAAAAGAAATTAAATAACTTACAATGCTAACGTTTAAATTCCCGTGTCTCTTGGAACTTTGACTGCAATCGATTCAAAGGAGGTGGCTAGAATAACGGCCAGTGGCCCGAAATTGAGCCGTTTTCTCTATCATTCATAAATAATAATAATAATAATAATAATAATAATAATAATAATAATAATCATCATCATCATCATCATCATCATCATCATCATCATCATCATCATCATCATCATCGTCATCATAATCATCATCTAATAATAATAATAATAATAATAATAATAATAATAATAATCTGGTTTCGACCATTTATTTACATATCACAAAATATATCGCGCATAGCGGAGTGCTCGACCTTCGCTGCGCACCGGAGCGGACGGTACTCTACTACCTGTCGGGTCGTACTTGACGCCGTTCAGCTCCTCGAAGCACTGCTGCACGGACAGGGAGCCCGCTGGGTGGGGCATCCAGCACAGGATGGCGTCGTGCGTGGCGGCGCAGTGGGGGCCGTCTGGGCTGGGGACCGAGGCTGCCTGCAGGGCGCACAGCTGCACACACGCACACACATATACACACAAAGTGAGCTAGCGGGAGCAAACATTCGAGCCGAATGAGGTCCTAGTTTGTAAGGCAACGTATACAGGGTACAGGGTGACTGGCCAGCGCCGCATGCCCGGGTAAAAATGAATTTCATAAGCTCGTATAAAAATCTTTTTAATATCAGTAAGATTCTATTAAATTTTATAGACATTTATAAAGGTTGTACAAAACTTCTATAAAACGCTATTAACGCCTGTATATGATCACATATAAATTGATACTTTCAAGTTCCCTCATACAACCCACATTAGATCGTATGCAACACACACACCATTACTGAATGATGTTCTGTGTGTTGTATACGATGATCTAATGCGGGTTAAAAGTGAACTTTTATATGGTTGTGATTGTATTAATTTCTATATGATCAATGCAGGCCTTAATAGGGTATAAAATTTAGTAGAAACTTATTAATATTAATACGATTTTTATAAACTTATTAATGTTAATAAATTTTTATACAAGCATATAAAATTCATTTTTACCCGGGAAGTCTCGTTGTTAGACTAGAGTGTGCTGACAGCCGATGCGTGCGTGGGCGTGCGCAAAGGTGGGTTACTCGAACTACGAGACTTCGCGGCGCTGGCCGGCCCCTTTACCATCTCCCATACGCGCCGGCGAGGTAGGCTCGCCCGCAGGGCACCCGTGTTCCGCTGGGTTGCCTACCCGTCCCTTGGCAGGCGTCAGTACCGCTACAGAGGTTCTGTTCGGTCTCAGTCGAGTTCTACCTGCCACGGCTGGTTATGTAACATCCAGTTTAGAGGCGGTGTCAATGTTCTTAGGGGCCGTCCGTTAATTACGATACGCTATTTTGGCCACTTTTTTACCCACCGTCCCCCCATGTTACGCAGCATAACGTCAGTTAAGCTTGCCCAGACCCCTCCCTCCTGCTTAACGTTACGCTAACAGTCGAAAAGAGCGCATTTCTGGCCTAAACATCCAGGCAAGAATGGAAAGAGCGAGCAAATTTTGTACGAAAGTGCGTAAACGCAGCGTCACGCTGACGCAGACCCCCCCCCCCCCCCCCCCCCCCCCCTCGCTAAGTGCGTAACGTAATTAATGGACGACCCCTACCTCCGCCTCCAGAGAGCGGCTCCCGTTCAGCCCGGCTCCCAGGTCAGCGCCAGCCCCCGTCCCCGGGAGAATGGCCGAGGTATCCGCGGCTCCTGAAACACAAACCACCGGGTCGGTACAGCGAGGGGCACAACGCAACTTCAATTCAAGGTTACTTCAGCAACTTCAATTCAAAGTTACTTTAGCAACTTCAATTCAAGGTTACTTCCGCAACTTCAAAGTCACTTCAGCAACTTCAATTCAAGGTTACTTCCGCAACTTCAAAGTCACTTCAGCAACTTCAATTCAAGGTTACTTCAGCAACTTCAGCTCAACTTCAGTCTTAGTATTACAGGGGAACCACATGCCACATGACAGATGTCCTCATTAGCGTCTCCTCCAGCCTCGGGGTGTTTGCCTCATCGGAGAGGCGTGTACACTGTGACCGAAAGTGCGATAATTTTCACACAGCAAAGTGTGATGAAGCACCAAAGTGCGATTCCCTCATTTCATCGCGCGACTGGGCGCGATAAAGGTTTCATTGCACTTTAAATGAATTTATTATCACACTATAATGCGACGAAGAACGAAATTCTGGCATTTCTCGTCACATAAATGTGCGATGAAAAATTTCATCTCACTTTGAGAGCGTCGGTGATCGCAAGAACATGCGATTAAAAATATTATCACACTTTAAGTGAAATGATCATGACAAAATAATGCGATCTAAGTTTCATAACACTTATAATGCAATGTTCATCGCACTTTCAACGACATTGTATGTACGGTCTTCGCATTAGTGCGCCATCGGATCAACTAACTGTCCTCCGAGAAATCCGACTCTGTCTGGGCACACAGCCGCCAACGAGTTAGGCGCGTAAACAGCCCACTCCGAGCAGTGCAAGTGGCTCCCGTCTGATTGGTCCGCGCTCCTCCCCCGCCTCCTCTTCCGTCTCCTCCCCCGCCTCCTCTCCCACCGTCTCTGACTGACTGGACGCGATTCTCGAGCTGTCACCGCGAAGGGCATCCATTTCACTCTATCTTCGTTGCTCGTTGTCCTCCGGGCCGCCCTCCGCCCCTTGCCCTTCCCCCGCCCTCTCTTCCTCCTCCTCCCTCCGCCCCCTTACCTTACCTCGCGCGTGCCGTGCGCTGGTGGCGAGACTGCTCAAGCTAAGGAGTCGTTCACATATTACCTATCGGTATTTTTGTCTATTTGTGACTCCCCTCCCCCACCTATGTAACGGATCGTAACGTTCATCGCAACACCTCGCACCCGCACCCCCACCGTTACTTAACATCTACAAATTATACAGAATCTGCTTAAAACACTGTAAAAATTTGTCGTCACTTGACGAAAAAAACTTTGATGACATTTTAATCTGAGCAAATGACGACAAATTCTTGTCAGTTAAACGACATATTCGTCATATGTGACGAAAGAATCGTCATACAGGTTCAAAGCTGCTATGCATTTTGCACGAGTGACGACAGTGTCATCAAGCTGCAATGACGACACTATTGTAAAATTGACGTCAAAATGACGACTAAAATTTTTACAGTGAACAAGCATGACATTACATGAAAATTACATGAAGTAACCAAAGAAATATATCATGATTACATCCCAAGTGTACACTTGATTACATGAGTGACTACTGGACTTATTCCTTTGCAGCAAGAGCTGATGACACTGCAAATGAATTGAGTGTAGGAGGTACCAAGGGTATCGTGGCGTGGCGTATAGCGTTGCGTGGCGTATAGCGTGGCGTGGCGTATAGCGTGGCGTGGCGTGGCGTGGCGTGCACTGCTGGGGAGGAAAGGATGAGAGAAGGGCGGCATGCTAGCACCCCTTCCCGTACCATAGTTAACTCGATTTCACAGAAAGCGCGACACAAGACTTGTCTTGACGTGGTGCGCCCAGGAGCGGAGAGGAGAGAAAAGGGGAAGGGATGGATGTGGAGGGGGTTGCTGCCTCTGGGCTGAGACCAGCCAGGCATCCTCTAGGCAGCTGCTGGGCGGCGAGAGGAGTGGTTGGTCAGGCATTCCATGCCGAGTTAGTCCCGCTAACTGAGTTTTAGCCCCCCCCCCCTCCCCCCCACCTCCGAGCAACTTGCCCCCATTGCAACGATCCGTGAGCAGAGTCTTTGTCGTCTTCCGGATGCATGTACTTGCTGCTGCGCGCCGCCGTCCCAAAAGGTCCCGTTGCAGCTGGTGCTCACTCGGAAAAGAAGCCTACTCGCAGCAGGCAGTCTAGCTGTAGCATGTGTTAACATCCGTTATCATCAGTTGGATAAATGTTCGTCGTTAAATTAAAATCGAAAGGGATGCAAAAAAATAAAAATCACAAAATGTTTGGCTTTTGACTTGTAGGATAAAATTAAGTAGGCCCTATGACATATAAACCACTCGTTTGCCAAGTTATGCAGTATCGCATCTTTTGCATTGACGGATCGTGCGAGGGGTGGGGGTGGCCGGGGGTGTTAGTAGTTGGAAAATTGAGGGGGAGGGGACAAAGCTTGGCACACATGCGATCCCGAGTGGGCAGTGAAAGCAGATAAGGCCGACAAACACGGGACAAGCGCATAAAGCTGCGTTATTGCTTCCCCTCCACCCCGCGCTGCTTCACACCGCCACCCTAACCGCTGCTGCCATGAGAGAAGCTTCCCCCCCCCCCCCTCCTCTCTCATGCCACTGCACTGCTCTGCCTTGTTCGTCGCGTTTCACTTCATCTCACTGCGGTGGTGATGGGCAGCATCGAGGGGTCAGTCAGTCATGTAATCATGTGTACAAATTTTCTGTGATTTTATCAGATATATAGTTATTTTACTACGTTTTCTAAAGAAAATAGACATTACCGAAGCCATTCAGTACTGCAACTGCCATAAACAGGCTAGAAACATTAAAATTTCAGCTCAATTGTTGATTTTATTCTTTGTAATTCAATGTAATCAATGTAATCATGTAATCCTGTGTACAAATTAAGGCCGACTAACTGACCCCTCGGGCAGCATAGAGAAGGAGGGAGGGGGAGGGGAGGAGAGGTGTCGTGCTCTGCACCCCTGCAACTCAGGTGAGGTTTTCACTTTTCTTCTCCTCTGTTGAGGTGAGGTCTTGCAAGGCTGTTCTCTGTTCAATGCTAGCAACAGACATTCTGTATTCGAGACGTGCCTGTTCTAGGTGAAGCACATTTATGGAAACGATCTCTCATCTTCAACACACTGAGAATTTTTCGTCGGATGATAAATATAACGATGAAATTGTTATCTAAGAGAAATTATGAATACACCCTAAATGTCTAGTAACATTTTTGTTCGGACTAAGTAACAATTTTCAACATAACTAGAAATAGTTCGGACGTAGCAACAATTTTAAACATAACTAGCATTAGTTATGTTTAAAATTGTTCCTATAACTCCGAACAAAAAAGTAAGAAGGCATTTAGAGTGAGTCTTACTTACTTACTTACTTACAATCCAATATCATATGCAACGGTGTATTAGTGACCATGAGTGCAGTAAAGACGCCTAATCGGGTCAGATTTTAAAAAGTTTTCAATAGGGTCTACCGTAGAGGTCAAGGGTTCAATACCCGCTCCAGAGGGGTGTTCAGTTTTTTACCATATGCATTTATTAACCACACTGACCGTAATTACACCACACCAACAAGCATGACAGGAGTCGGGATTAGAGCTTGTGCACACGAGCCAAAATTCTGGCTCGCGACTGCCCGCTCTTCTCCACGCGCAGGCAAGAGACGAAGCGTGAGGATCTGCGAGACAGTCGCGAGCCAGAATTTTGGCTTAAATCCTTATAATATACTCTCAAAGACTTTTTCCATTTCTGAAACTGCATCCGCAGAAGAATCGTGTACGTTCTATAAAAGGTCCGCAATGCCTCTAAAACTAAAAAACGGAACTTATATCGGATCGCCCATTTTTGTTTTGGTTCCTATGTGAAGTGACATGTGAGTCCAAATTTCAATTATTATGAGTTGACCGACCACCAGTGGACGCGGCAGTGGAGTGCCCGCCTTGGCTGGGGCCAGCTGTCCGAGCGAGGCCCTCAAATTTTCTCTCCTCTCTGTCCTTTCATCCTTCCCCTCTTTCACTATTCTTCTCCTCGTGCAACTTTCCCCTTCCCCTTTCCATTCTTCCCTCCCCGAGCCAGACGACGCGAGGTGGACAGATGTCCGTCAACGAGCGTCCTCTGTTAGGCCGAGGGCTTCGAATTGGGGAAGAGGGGCCGGGGAAGGGGGGGGGGGGGAGTGCGATGTATTCAAGTCCATGTTATCGTAAGGGACCAAGGCTGTGCCTTACAAAACAACACGACCTCGTCAGCCTTCCCGCTGCCTCACATGACTATTTCAATATTATTATGTTGTGATCCGAGATAATAGAGTCGCCTGTCGGCACATACACGGACTCCAACCCTCGCAAGACATTCTTACATTCCAGAGAGAGCGGATGTTCAACGGATTACGTCAATGACGTCGAACGAGAACGTGCAAAAGGTTCAAAACATTAATTTTTCTTCCGAAGAGGTTTATTTTTATAATTTGTGATGGGATAGGTGGGGAGTCCATTCAGGGTTAATGTACTGAAAGCTGTAAAAGTTTACAACGCGTGGGACCTACAAACCACCACCTTGTACGTCACCACCCAATCACAGTACACCCGCACAGAATGAGAAAAGAGAGAAAGGGAGAGAGGCAGAGACAGAGACAGAGGACAGAGCGAGAGAGCGAGGAGGGAGAGAGAGAGAGAGAGAGAGAGAGAGAGAGAGAGAGAA
>CABIKL010002660.1:0-12197 GCA_902196195.1 Aptinothrips rufus
CCTGCCCTGCCCTGCCCTGCCCTGCCCTGCCCTGCCCTGCCCTGCCCTGCCCTGCCCTGCCCTGCCCTGCCCTGCCCGGCCAGACGGATTGCACGCCTAGAGGTGACATTCAACCTTCCCTCGGGGTGGTCGGGGTTAACGATGATGACACCGCAGCAACACGTTTCCGGACTGCGTTCAGGCCAGGTTAGCGCCGGAGAGATCTGCAGCGCGCCGTAAGCAACAAAGACTCTGCCGCGTGCTTTTTCATCGATCCAAAAGAGAGAAGTTCGCCAGAGGGAAAAGAGCAATGGGTTTGCGAGGAGACATATTCAAGCAGCCGTTCATTTTGATGGGGAAAGTTTCGAGATGCGATTATGGAGCGGTTCGTTAAGATTCTGCGCTCGTGCGGCGTGGAAAGGATGAGGCTTATTCGACCACTTCCAAGTGATGGGAATAACATGCAAGTGGAAGCGAATTGCAATACTTTGTGCATCTGGTAGCTGCGGACATTACCTCTCACTGCCTTAAAGTGGGAGGACTAACACAGCATTAAATGATTAAGTCATCATTAGCTCAAAATCTGCATATCTTGTAGCATCAGGAGTAGCCGCGAGTGAGCACGCTTGCTAAAATCAAACCATATCAGAGGAGCAGGGTACCCAGTGACTGCTGGAAATATTGTCCCGTCATCCAGATGTTCTTTGGCGGAACGTCCCGCGGCGGACACACACTGCAAGTTTCAAAGCTCCAAATTGAAGGGCCACCCTTCAACCTTATGGAAATTAACCATAGCCCATTCCCTTTTCCTTCAAATTGAAGAATTGAAACTATCTGTGCAGAAATGGGCTGGCTGACTGGCGCGGATTCACTAAAGTGAGTACCGCGGGATCCCCTAGGAGGAACTGAACGTCAGGCACGTCAGGCGGGAGAGCCGCCGGAAGGGGTCGAAGCCCACGGATATGGACCCATATATTTCCTCCCCTCAGGTCCTCCAGCGGGAGTCGTGTGGAGCGCCTCGACATCAGAGAGCGACATTTGCGACAACAGCAGCCATTTCTCGTAGCTGAGCTCGTGTCGAGTGATTGCTACAGATGGCAACGGCGAGCCTCTTCCCCCTTCCCCTACCCACCACCCCTACACCACCCACCCTCACTGCTTTTGGAATTAATTCCGGTAATTGTACCATAGTTTTTGATGGCTATGGTTATTCCACATAATCAGTGCGACATTAAGTCCGGTAAGTTTTGACCAGATGGTCTAAATTACCGTTATTTTTATTGGTAAAAAGAAAATTACCATTAAAAATATTGGTAAAAATTTTATCATTAATTTTCCATGGTGGTGACCATGCTTCAAAATACAGTGCTTCCACTGTTTTTAGAACCCCCATAATTTTACATTACTTTCTGATAGTAACTTCAAAACTATGGTTATTCTACATTAGCGATGGTTTTAGTTTCGTGATTTTTGACCACTTGACATTATATGCTTAAAAGAAAAGAAATCATAGTGATACAATTTTTACTAGTCAGCAATTTTATATCGTAATTACCATAGTTCAAAATACAGTGCACTGTTGGCAAGAAAAGCAAGTAACTAAGAAACTAATCTCAAAGTTCGTGTGTATGTGGGCAGGCCGAAGGGCAGACTTTAGCAAGAGTTCGACAACGTATTCAATGGGCGTATGCTCCTATCAAACCGGAGCCTACCACGCCTGCATTAATATGCAGCAATCGAAACGCCTAGCGCCGCACAAAAAGTTCACTGTACTAACGGCACCAATGCAGCCGCCCTCATCGGCACGCGCAGTCGAGTCCAAACCCAAGCCCGACTAAATAAACGAGGTTACTAGTGCACGGCCTGATGCAGTTCAATACCTGGTGAAATAAACCTCCCCAGGAGACAGCAGAGCCGGTAAACGGGCGCTCCACTCTCCTCGACATTATTATGTAGAATAAGGGACCGTTCACAAGTTACGTAGTGCGTGCTGTGGACCCGCTACTGTTCTTTTTTAAACTGACAGTACACGACGAGACTTGAACATTATAAAATAAGCCTGTTCTCAAAAGTTTTTCCTCTTTTGATAACACTGGTTCTCGACGTGCTTTTCATGAGGAGAGGGATAAGTATGCAGACCGCTCCGTCTCGCTGCGGACGGAGAGCTACGTAGCCCAAAGTAAAGGCGGTCACGAGACTCCAGTTCGATCCGCACTGAGAGAGCGGAGAGATGGGAGAGACAGCACAGAGCAAGGCCAGAGGCTGGGCGGGCTGGGGAGGTCAGAAGATGGCTCCGGAGGTATGTGCCGACATGCCTGCACCCCCGCTTATAACACGAAGCAGGGAGCATGCGAGGAATTGAATTAGTCATCACGGGTACTGTGGCGGCCTCGGCGGCCTCGGCGGCGGCTCCGAGAGGGGGAGCAGGGCGGCCGAGGGCGGCCAGAGCATGGACGCCATCATCCTTGTGGTCCTTTTGGCTAGCCGCTGTGTTCTGCAGTGCCAGGGAGAATTAAGGGCGGCGAGCAGTGGCAGGGGAGATCTTTGTACCCAGTTCAAAAGCACGGGGCAGGACGCGATTACGTAAATGGTTTGGCTTCCATTGAATGCCACAGGATTAGTGGGGGCGGTGATGGCGTCAGGCTAACATCATTAGAGGCGACGTAATTTGACATAGAGACTATAGCTCACGACCTATTTCGTAATTCGTACAGTGGTCCTGATCTCTGTCAAAATGCGAATGATCATGTCGTCAAAACTTTGTGCAGAGTGCAGACCCCAGACGGTAAAGTACACTGTTAAGAATATGTCTGGAAATTTCTGACTGACGTCTGTTAAAACTTTCCGACTGATCTGCCATAAATTTAAAAAACTTCCAAATGCTTATTTGTGGCGTCTACTGAAAAATGTTAAAACTTATGGAATTTTTCACGATTTTAGACGTTTATCGGAAATTTATGACGGAAGTTTGTAAACAGGAAAAACGAGAATATTTATTGAACTGGTTGGAAAATAGACACTTTTGCAATTTTGGAAATTTATGATGGATCAGAGGGAAATTTTTTGTTGGAAGTTTACGACAGTTTTATAACGGTGATAAATCACGTCAATTTCAAGATTTTTTGTTCCTCCTTTTTTCCTTTTGTCACGATCAAGCCTCAAGAGGAAGAGGAACGTAGCGTAGAGCCTTGGGCGAGTCATGCCAAGAAAACAGCCAGGCCAACACTTAGCCTGTGGGTGCTATTGCTTACTAGTACCTGTTGAGTCTGATCACGTACCACACTCCTGTAGTGCACGGCACCTCACGGACTAATGAGAATGCCTCGAGCACGTGGCTCGGCGTGGTGCGACCCTGCCCTGCCCTGCCCCGCCCTGCCCCGCCCTGCCCCGCCCTGACCTGCTTGCCTTTCATTCCCACCGATCCAATCACATGCTCTAATGGCTGGGCCTGTTAGCTGACCCCGCTATGCACTGTCACTGTCAGGGCGCTACAGCAAATCACTATGCTGCCCACGTATTTATTCAGATGAATGAATTTCCTTTGAACTGAATTCTATTCACCTGAAGTTTCGGATATTTACTATTTAGCCATTGTCAGATGGAATTTTTTATACCTCCGACGGTTTCGAAATGAACCGCTTGAAATTTAGATTTAAGGAATCTAGAAATCTCTGAGCAAATTTAAGCAATCTCTGTTACGGAGATCATTCCGTAACTTGAGTTCGTTGACAAGATCACAGCTGCAGTCCTTCAAGATATGAAATGTAGACGAGAGCACACATTTAGATAGCAGAGGGTACAAGGTGGTTTCTTTTTTCAACACTTCGGAACAAGGTGAGGTCATTTTTAACGTGTTAAAAAGTAACGGGACCACTTTTCGTTTGGAAACCTTCAATTAAGAAAACCTTACAGGGCAGTTCATGATTTCTGAAGAACTCCATTTTGGAAGTACAAAGAGAGTAAATTGTGAGGGTGCTTTTACCTAAAGCAGCGGTTAAGCACTGGAAAGCCACCTTCATCGCCTGACTACTCCGAGAACCCTTGGAGAAAGCAGTAAGCCTCAGCCCCAACAAACCTGCGGCGCGTTAAGAGCCAATAAAAGCTCGAACACGTGGCATAGGAGAGTTGACTATTTCCGACCTGCGACGCACAGCGCGCCTTGCTCTGCAATACACGTCATGTCGGGTGTGATTTACATATTCCGATACGGCTTTCCACCCCTGGCTCAGAGCAGAGGCCTCGGGGCAGCCTCGGGGCTGCCTGGCGCGGGAATGCGTACTGGGACCACCAGACTTACGACGGGACTCAAGCCGCCCCACCAGCGGGCTTGCTACCCGCGCCGCACTGACACAACTCAAAGGGTGTGGGCAGAGGAGGGGAGGGGAGGGGAGCGAGGTGGAGGAGGGGACGCAGGGGAGGGCCCGTTCGCACCCCGGACGACCGGGTGTAGCTGGCCAGCCAAACTGTTCGAATGGGATTGGAGAATGCACGTTACAGGCCGAGTGTTGCACGTTGTTGACACCGGGGCGATTGTTGGCGGACCTGCCGGGCTGGCCGGGGCTGGCCGGGGCTGGCTGGCCGGACCGGGGTGCGGCTCTCACTGGGGCGTGACACACATTCCGGACCCCCCACGGCACGCGTCGGCAAGTTGCGAATCACGTGGGCCGGGGCGGGGAAAAGGGGAGGGGGGGCGGTGGGGCGGAGAAAGAGTGGAGAACCTCTAGAGCGAGTCGGAAGGGGCTCCATCCCGGGGAGAGTACGTGAGTGCGAGGGAGACGGAGAGCGTGCGCGGCAGGCAGGTAGAGAGGGCGGCGTCTTCATAGCCATCCACGCCTCGATCAGAAGTGCGGGCCGATATCCAAAGTTTAAAACTTTATGAGGCCCCCGGTGGAGGCCAGGGCAGGGCAGGGCAGGGCAGGGCAGGGCAGGGGGTGGGGATCGATGTGAGACGGAGACACTTGTTACAGGGAATACGTACTCTCTCTGCCGCCGAGGAAGCAGGAGTCGCGTCGTATCCACGCACATGTCACACACACAAGCACAACACTCACTCGCGACGACAGCGACGCACTCTCACTCACGCGCGCGCGCTCGAGACTAGCCGCGCGGGTAGCTGAGGATGCGGAGCGCACCGTGGACTCGCACTTCGCGGTTGACGCGGGCCTCGAGTCGCCGGGGGTCGACCTGACCTGGGCCCAGGGCGCGGAGCGACTGGCCGGTGGATCGCGAGGCGGGCGGGGGCCACGGCGGGGGCGGGGCGGGGGCGGGGGCGGGGCGGGGGCCGCGGCGGGGGGCTCTCCGCCGAGGGGCAGGCCCTGCGCCGACCACTCTGCGCACCCTCTATTGATCTCGAGGCCACGGGAGGGGGTGGAGGGCCGGGGGTGGCGGGGCGGCGGCCGGGGGAGGGGGGAGAGAGGGGGTCCGGGAGCTCAGCTCGTTGCGAGAGAGGGGCAACAGGGGTGGCACAGCAGACCAGTTAATGAAAGAAAGGGCGTGCAGGAGGGAGGGAGAGAGGGAGAGCGAAACGTTGTTTTGAACAGGGGAGGACTGCAGGTGAGAGGTCAGAGATGCGTACGGTCGGTCCGGGAGCGGCGCAAGCACTGGGATCCGAACAAAATAGGGAAGGCCATAAAAGAAGAGGAAGAGGCAAAATGGGTAGCGGAGCAAAGCGTTTATACATGAGAAGAAATGCGCCACCGGGTCTTGACGCGAATCCCTAGCTGCACCTGCTACCCTCGCTAGCAGTACATTTTCTGGTCCTATAACGTGCTTTCAACGGGGCACTAAGGCGAGCGTAGCAGCGCTAATCCAGCACGTCTGTAGCAAAGCAGAGATACAATACGATCACTGATGCTGCTAGTAGCTCTAAACGAACTTACAAAATCTGAAGGTATTACTGATGGCGGGAGAAGAAACCTCTGATCTCCAGTCTACAGGCGACAGAGGCCAAGCTACATTGAGTAAAACAACACCCGCAGACCATGGTGCTCAGCAGAAGAGATGCACTTTTTACGCGCGGTCTGCCATAAGCACCTTGTGGCGCCACGCAGAATGCAGGCGGAGAGGGTATAGGGAGGAAAGTGGAGGGTGGGAAGAGCGGTCTCGCGGAGTGGGTAGCATACAAGTTCTTGGCCCAGTCTCTTAACCACCACTGCAATCTCATGACACTAGCTAACGAAACTGTTTTCGTCTGAAGACGAACCCGTGACAGAAACATCTGAATGCCTTGTCGAATACACTCTAAATGTCTAGTAACTTTTTTGTTAAGACTTAGTAATAATTTTAAACATAACTAGAATTATTGACAATTTTGTTCTAGTTAATCGCACAATTTTCACGAAATTGTCCCTACATTGTAACAAAATTGTTACTAATTTCAGTTATCTTTAAAATTGTTACTTGGTCTGAACAAAAATGTTACGAGACATTTAGAGTGTAGACATGATGCGGAGGCCAAAGGAGAAACACTTAAACATCGCGCCTGTCCTGGGTTCAAATACTTGCGTCGACACTTAGCTCGCCTTTTACCGTCCAGTCGTACTCCACAAGTAGTCGCGGCCATGTCTAGTCTTCCTTCAGGTCCGGACTTACTTTCGACACTCACGTCAATAGCATCGCCCCTGCGATCAATCAGAGCTCCACGCTCCTCCTGCCCAGCCCAGCCCGCTGCGCTGGTGGCCCGGCTGGTGGCCCGGCTGGTGGCCCGGCTGGTGGCCCGGCTGGTGGCCCGCCTATGGTGGCCCCACTACCCCGCCATCTCCAAGCCGGGGCGGGCGGGCCGGGCTGGGCCAGGCCCCCCAAGGAGCTTGGGAACTAAGCCTGATGTATCAGCTGGGCTGCCTCGCCTCGCCTCGTCTTAAGTAGGTGGTTCGCAGGCGATGCCGCCACGCACGCGACACGCTCCGCAGAAATATCGCCCAGGTCGAGCTGAGGGCGCCTACAACACTCCCCTCCCCTCCCCACCCCTCCGCACCGCATCAGACATGTTCTGGCCAGGAAGTGGGAGGGAGTGAGGAATGATGGGTTATGTCGACAAGGGGCTGTATTACTATGCTAAAAAGAACGTATCTGGATACAAAGTAGGACAAACGGGTTTAAACAAGCTAAGGTTGGTGACTCTGACGAGACAGAGTTCTCACGAATAATCGCATCGTGTAAGTTTTGAGGGACGCATTCTAAGAATTTTTTTTTTATGAAAACGCATTTTGAACAACAATTTCTACGGATCCGCTATGTTGGCCCAACAAATGCCCTCTTGGGTGGTATGCGAGTGTGGGGAATTCTTTATAGCGACTCGCGTGGGGGTGGAAGGGGGTGGACCAGCAGACACACACAGCGCCTGGAATGACTTAGGGATTCTTCCATCTTTTGGCTGTAATGCCAGCGGGTCGGTCTTATTTCGCGTGGCTATTGCCGTCCCCTTTGTCTTCCAGGGGGCCGGGGAGGGGGGGGGGGAGGATTTTGCCAGGGTCGAGGGCGGACTTCCTTGAACAAAGACACCAACCACGAAAACAAAACGGGCACAACCCGTGTAAACGCCACCGGGTGGTCTGGGCTTGCTGCCTCCTGAGCTCTGGGCTCACGCACCACATACCACTATGAGCACACGGCACGGCACGCCACGCCACGCCACGCCACGCCACGCCAGGAGGCAGGGCCGAGTCAGGTCAGGACTGCATCCGCAGGTCTGCAACTACCAGAAAATATATACGAGGAATATATTCCGCTTTGGAATAAGAGGGAATCCTTCGGAATACTTTGCAATGTATTCCACTGTACTTGATTAAATTGACCAAAAATGCACAATTAACAGCGAACAGAGGATATTTTGTCCTAAATCGTGGAATATGGAATACCGTATTCCATGGTCTCGAGCGTGGGAGGAATACGCTGAGTTGCGGACTCCTCGCTGACAATCGCCTTGGCCCGGGCGATCACCGCCCCTTAGCTGATAACTACTGGAATATAAATGGAGATTTGACGCAACATGTGTCGAGGAGGTGGCGAACCGAGGCAATGGAAAACAAGCCTTTCTGGAACCCAAAGGCAACAGGTTCCGCCGGGCGGGTTGTAATAAAACCAGGGTGACACAAAGGGAATCATACGAAGCGAGACGGCAACTTCTTGTTTGTGTGCCGGCTGGTAGCAGCGCAGAGCAGGGTCTGACTTTGAACGGGCTGGGTGCCAATGGTGCCGTCCCATCCCGACACCAAGCGATTTCACACCGCTTCGCAGCCATTGTCTGCGCTTGACACTCGAGAGAACAATTCCTAAGAAACAAGTGTTTTACTCTGTATCATAACATCCTGGATTCTTTTATGACTCGGAGATTCGGACCTAACGACAAGAATAAGCTAATGGGAAATCAAATCAAAAGAAATGACAATCGTAAGATACAGCATTATGCTCTGAAACTACCGTAGTCCGGTGAGCATAGCCTTAAAAATATTTTAGTTTACAGGAAAATTAACGCAAGAAGGAAGAGGTAATTAATACGTCGGCACATTTTGACTGTATGAATATGGCAGGCAAACACTGCAATCATTCAGGACCGACGCATGAGTTAAGACGCACGTGACCGTAACTTCAGAAAGAAAAACATACTAAACAGGATTCGAGGCGACAAACAGACAGCCAGTCAGGTGCTCGCAACAAAAAGTCATTTGCATTCCTTAGCGCCAGAACAAAAGTGACGCAAACAAGAGAATATAAATTAGTCTGCCTCCTGCCGGGAACGATGATAGCTCCATGATTTATTGCGCTCGTTTCTGCACGTTGCCGAAAAGTTTTCCCCGTCATCAAACCGTAAGAGTGAAGCGCACCACTCCAACGGTTCCACCGCTGGTGACGAGAAACAGCAGCGAGGTGGTGATTGTCTCCGCAGATAATGCGCTCGTCTCGGCTCTGCGTCTGCGTCGCCGTCCTGACGAGGACCAGGCCGAGGACTGGCCGAGGACGTCTACAAGAAATCGGAGTGATTCCCAGGCTTGGAACTGCTCGTCAGGACGACGACGCAGAGGGCATCGTTCAGAGCCCCGGATTGTACATGAGTTTCGTCTTCATCGAAATTACAACCGGGCCTTGAAAAACAAGGATTTGTTTGTACCGTGCTGCGAGGCTGCCACATTCAACCGATGGCGCCGGGAATCTAACCGCCACGCCCCACCCCACCCCGCCCCGCCCCGCCTCCTCGCTGTGAGGCGCACGACGTGAGACGAATACGTGTGCTGATGACATGAAACATGGAGACTCCACGCCGCGCCGCCTGCTCCGAGCCCATTTACCTTGGCAGCCCTTCCACTATTACTTGCTTCTAATAGCCACAACCCACCCCATCCCCATCCCCACCCCGGAGCCTGCAAGATGACGCTCACCTGTACGGGGGATGAATTCTGCCTCGCCAGCGAGGGACTCAAGGGGAACCGCAAAATACTTCAAGGCATGGCATCCGCATTCCCAACCCGAAAGCAAGAGGAAAAGTTAGCCTGGGCTCCTGCTTTAGTCAGTCGAGGTTCAGAAACTATTCAGGGAAAGTATGAAAAATGTATGCAAAATAGCAACAGCAAAAAGTTCTGAAAAGTTTTTTTTTTAAAGTATGCAGAACTATACAGAAAATTTGAAACAATCCCGGCCATTTTTCAAACTTGGAGGAAATTTCCGGTTCGACAGAACTTTAAACTAGTGACATTTGGCCAACAGCGTAGTGATGAACATCCAGTACGAACAGCGTAATGAGAGAGAAAACCCCCGCAGACTCTGCGATATAATTTTATCCCTTTTTTCCGTTAGGCAGAAAGTGATGGACCCGTAAATCATATAATACGAAATGGAATATTACTGCGCGGTGGAAGGGTGGCCAACGCTACGGCTATTGTGGCACACTCAGCCCTGCCACTCGGTGCTGTACCGATCCAAGCGCGGCGGCACGTTACGGCACGCCAAGTCACGCGACGCGAAGTCACGGCGGCGGGAGGCGACATCAACCCCACGCCACGCCACGCCACGCCACGCCACGCCACGCCACGCCACTCTCCGACGCTTGGCTACGGGCAGGTGGGCTCTTTAGGAATCTGAGGTAAAGAAGCGATGGATGGACCAGCACCAGCAGGGAGGGTAGAGGATACTTTTCCTACGCATACTTTCTATCGAGCTCTCTATGTACTTTTCAAAAACGCGCTTCACGGTAGGCTTTTGAAAATTACTTTTTCTGTACCATTTCTTTTTTCCAGAGGATACGGCATTCACTGTCACGTCCTAGCCAGCAGCTGAATTGCATACCTATGTCGGGGCGGGGCATAGTAAGATATTTCCAACCTGCGTGATAAGCACGGACACGGACCAATACGATAGCGGGGAATGATTGAAGTCACGAAACGAGGAAAACTCACTGGTCCATGAGAGCGCAGTACATGCGCCACGCCTCGGAGAAGAGTGAGAGAGAAAAAAAAGAGGAGGAAAACCAAGAGTCGAGGATCAGAAGCGGCGAGTCCCTGAGCAGA
Organism: Aptinothrips rufus; assembly: GCA_902196195.1. NCBI lineage: Eukaryota > Metazoa > Arthropoda > Insecta > Thysanoptera > Thripidae > Aptinothrips > Aptinothrips rufus. Next base: position 10,479 of record CABIKL010002660.1, read on the forward strand.
GCAGCTGCTCGGCCCATTCAAACTACTCAGGCGTGCGACAATCCTTGGTTTCTAAGGAAACAGAACCCCCGGCTCGGCGAGAGAGAGAGAGAGAGAGAGAGAGAGAGAGAGAGAGAGAGAGAGAGAGAGAGAGAGAGAGAGAGAGCTTACTTGAAAGGGAGGGAATCCGCGGGATCTAGATGCGGACTGGGATGCAACGCTTGCTCGTAATTGAGACCGCGCGGGCGGCTGCGGGACTGGGACTGGGACTGGGGTCGGGTCTCATCCCACACCCACTGAAAATTATTTACTGAAAGTTTAGGCTCCCAGGGAGGCGGATTCCTTGCACCGAGAAGCTAAGCATCGCGCAAACCTCTCCACAAATTCTGCGCGATACTCCGATTTGTTGAAGTTAAAGACATTTTCAGAGTCATGCCGGTCTAATTCGACCAAGGCTCTCTGAATAGATAAATACTAAAATCAGTTAAACGCCCGATGCTCCGACGAGGCATCAACCATCCAAACACGGCACCAGGTGACTGGGTGACTGACACCAGCCTCTTTACGCGGTTCTGATACTACGATCTAAAGGAACTAACCGCCCGCGAAATTCCCTAAATAATCTGATGGGCGAAGTAGCGGTTAACAAACGAAGAGGGATAGAGGGGCTGCAGGTACGATCGCTGACACGGCTGTGGAATGTCAGCAATGGGTCAGAGCAGTCGATAGGGAGTTGTTGCCATAACAACGCCATGCCCTCGTCTTATTGATTCCCAGAAGAAGCCGGACAAAAGCAGCCCCGCCGAGCAGCGCCGCACACGCGTGTATGGCAGTGTATGGGATGGGCAGGGCAGGGCAGGGCAGGGCAGGGCAGGGCAGGGCAGGGCAGGGCAGCGCGAAATGAATGAAGCAGTAGCCCGCGATGAGGACGGCAAGGCACCCTGCCGTCCCTGCCCCGCCCCGCCCACAAGCCGCCCAACCGAACCTAACCCAGTGAGCACACCGTGCAACGCGCGAGCAGGAGCTCAATGCGGCCTGAGACCTTCCTCTTCGTGGAAGCAGGTCGCCCCAATGACATCCCGCGACTCACACAGGTCACTTGTTAAGACGCGAATTCTAAGAGAAGCCACCAATTTATCTTCCTCGAGAAAGAATAAAACACGACCGAATAGTACGACGCAGCCACATAAAATTAAAAAAACAACAACAAAAAAACAACAAAAAACAACACGATAATCTGAAAATTTGTCCCACTTTTAATTTGATTACCGACATGAATTAACTTAACGTAAATTCTAACTACCCTCCGTAGAAATCTATTGGTACACGACTGAATCGAAATTTCCCGTCCGGAGCGCTGGATCCTCTCGGGTTGAGCCAAGTCTTTCACTTCCCACACTCAGCCCGTCCCACTTCTCTCTCCCTCGCCAACTGCCTCCCTCCCATCCCCGTCCCGTCCCCGTGCACGGCCCGCCAGGCCGCCAGGCCTGCCGAGTGCGGAAGTTGCGCCGCATGACTTTCCACCGGCCCAAGTAGTGAGGTGATGGAAAACCAGCAGACTGCCATGCCGTACCGTACCCCGCCAACTTCTGATTGCCACACCTGCTCTCTCTGTCTGTCTCCCCCCCCCCCCTTCTCTCTCTCTCTCTGTCTGTCTGTCTGTCTGTCTGTCTGTCTGTCTGTCTGTCTGTCTGGTCTGTCTGTCTGTCTGTCTGTCTGTCTGTCTCTCTCTCTCTCTCT
>CABIKL010002661.1:0-12195 GCA_902196195.1 Aptinothrips rufus
GATCAACATTGTTGGCGTATATTCACGAAAACAGCGTATCCAGCAATGTTGATTAACGTATAAAAGAACGTTTCTGTCATCCAACAGTCTCTAGTAGTATTGTCCAACACCTAGCAATGTTTGACACAATCAAAATTGTCCATCAATGTTCTTTCAACATTGCTGGCAAACGTTCACAAAAACAATGGATCCTAGCACATATTAAAACGGAGGAAACGGATTTTGGCCACTAATGTGGGAAAGTATCTTAGAATCAATACATCTTAAAATACACTGTTGATCTGCATTTCTGAAGAAACAATAGCTGATTTAAATATGTATTTGTAGATTTCCAAGAGCAAGGTCATATGTCGGATGAGAAAGCATGTGAGTGTGAATGCATGCCTTCAAACAAGAGGTGTGGAAACTTATGAGCAGACGAAGGACAAAGTAAAGGACTGTCTCGCTAACAGGGGCAAGGGGATTACCGATGCGGCTCGCAAAGGCAGCACGTCACTGGAGCAACTTTTGTGTTGGCCATGTGGCTCTTTTGTCACCATTGCCAGTTCCTCACAAAAAAATTCCTTCGTATTTACAAAGAACTGTCTTCGTATGTTGCAGGAGGTTTTGCACAAACGTATGTTACGAAGAATTTCTTTGGATTGAAAGGAAGTTTCTTCGTATGACACGCGAGACGTTTCTGCGTAACACGAAGATATTCCTTTTTATAAAGAAGGTCCTATGGTTCTTTGCATGATACAAAATCAAGTTCCTCGTCAGCAATTAGCAGTGAAGAAGAGATACGAAGGAAGGTCTCGCAGCCTCTTCGCCTTCCCCTCCAGCCCTCGCTCCTCGCTGCCAGGCCCGGTACGTTGCACTGCTGGCATTCTCCTGTCCTGACCTCTTCCACATTTCCACAACAAGATTACCTTGGTATAATTTTGCTTCTACGCTTTTGATATTCCTCCTTTGCTCGACACCCGGCGTGCTGAACAGTTGAGAATGAAGCGGTCCATCGAGTTTAAGAGTTTAAATAGGCTATTCCAACGACTGTCTGAACCGGAAGGCGAAGAACAAGGCGAAGTACATAAACGAGGGTGAGGGGCGAGGCGGCGGATACACAACCGCCTCGCCCCTCGCCCTCGTTTATGTACTTCGCCTTGTTCTTCGCCTTCCGGTTCAGACAGTCATTGGAATACTCTATTATTATTTATTTTATTTTTTAGACAATTTTTTGTTGAATGTACGAAAAACGAATAGAATGGTAGGGGTGAATTGACTAGACGGATTCTGATTGACTGTTTTTCTTAGTTGTATGGTGTATTGCAAGAGGATTAACTGCTTCGAACTATGCCAAAGTGGCATACGGATTTTGAGCAGTTAGACTGGGTATGATATTGAAATGTTGAAGAAAAATAAAATGCAGAATTGGAAATATTGGTCTATTAAAAATAATCAATATCACATTTCAATCTTATTATGTTACAGCACTGGTCCAAACCTTGCTTTAGAGTCTATGAAATCTACAGGTCGATCACAATAAAGATAAAAGAAAATAAAAGTTATCATTCAAATCAGACATTACAATTCACATTTCATTCTTTATGAAACTAACAATACAACATGGAGCTCTAAGCTGCACTAATTTTGTGAAGAAAAATCCACTTTTATGTTCTTTTAGAACATTTAAAAATTTTAAAGACGTGCAGAGTCACAAATTTAGCTGTAGATGAAAACACTTACTCATGGGCATTAAAATGTCAAATGATACTTATAAGTCAGTCTAACAACACTTCTGGAACAAAGCAAATTCTGAACATAAAACAAAAATACTCATTGCAACTAACACTTAATGAAAGTGTGTTCAAAATGGACGATATTCATCATTCAGGAGATAGGCTCGAAAAACCTGTCTCGAAATTCAAATTAAAGAAGCAATTTTCGTGTTTCTCCTCACTGCTCAAAAATTTTAACCCAGTTTTATCGCATTTGAAGAACAATGCACCTGCATTTCTATCAAATCATCATTAAACTGAGGAAATTTTTGAATTTTGTTTTTATTTCCCCCTTTATTTTGATGATTTGATTTGGTATCAACATCCATCTTCACAAACAATTGAACTACTATGTATTAATAGAAATACAGAAGTATACCTTAAATTTGAAAAGAGTGGAACTTATTAATTGGAAAAATACGCCAGCTATACCGAACAAAGCAAAGTAAGGAAGAGAGGAATAATATTCAGTACAGTAATATAAAGTACATAAAAAGTGTTAGTTACATTTATAAATCTAACAGAAAATACAGAACAGTATTTATCACATTCTCCTAACGGTAAGGCACATGGTACATAGTGAACATTTCCTCTGGCTCATACACATGAGATGAAATATGCATGACATAATGCAATGTCATCAGAGACTCGTGAGCCCATACATTCTTTCCTTATTGAAACATTTTAACAGAAAGGAATTATCAAATCTAGGTACCTTTACACCTCCGCATCTTCATTATTGCTTCAGAAATCAATACTACAAAATAGAAACTGCAGAGAACCATACTCTCCCAAATCAATATGTATTTACTAAATTGCACATACTCTTCTTTCTCAATCACAGCAGTTTAGTCACAGACCTGTGAGATACATTCACACTTTCACAGGAAAGATAAAAAATCAAAGTCGGGGACAAAGTCTCATGCATGTCAACGTAATAATCAAGAGTAGAAATGATGAAGCTTTCCAACAAAAATACCTAGAGTAGCCTTCATGTAATTTTGATGAGTAGTGCAGTTCTAAAGTTTAAGAATAAAGTTGTACTGCTAGGAGATATGAAAATAGCAAAATGTCCAAAAACGATAAAAAAGGCAAAGAACTTATTACAGTATATCCAATGACGCAACACAGGCAGCAAAACTGAGTTTTCCAAAAACAATGGCTATCCTGCTGAAAAGAGTTCAGTTACAAAAACAGATAAATACTGATAAGTGTCATCTGCCTTCATAATTAGAGCAGAGGACTTTTAAGCAAAGAGACATGAATGTACTTTTAAATCAGAAAGCAAATCAAGCATTTAAAAGTTGAATCTTTTGGCTTAGTAAAAAATACAGTACATAACACATTCTACATTCTACAAGTCAAAGAACGTTTCTAGAATTTGAATGAAATAAAAAGAAAACAAAAAGGGAAAAAAATGATCACAAGGAAGCTTATCAAGAATCAGAATTCAATTATTTTGCTCCATTCTGATTTGCGGCTTGAGGCCGCATAGGGGGCGGATAAGAGATCTCATCTGGTGAGAGATCAGTGAAATCAATGAGCGGGTCTTCATCAGGGATCTCTGCACTCTTCGATGTTGTTGGACTGAGAGTTGGAGAATCATTCTGAGACGTGATGGGGCTTATTCCACTCACAGAACCAGTACCCCTGCTGTCAAGTGTACTGCTGTAGCCTTGGTATGGGGTAAAGCTACCCAGTCTCCCAGGAGCGCTTTGGTAGACATTCTCAGTAGCCTCTGGAGCATAATCAACTTCCACTGGTTGCAGCAGACGCGTGCCTTCACTGGGAGATTTATATATCCCTCTGCCTCGGATGTGACGGCTGAGGGTACTACCTACAATGTGAACATAGAGAATACATTGGAAATACAAGTATTTGAAAAATATACACTGGAATTTGAAGTCAAACTGACATAAGACAAGACCTAGACGAAGAATAAATCTCGAGTCAACAGAAGAGAGAAGCAAGGTAATTATACCACAAGTCTTGCTTGAAACCAATCTTTCAAATTTAAGAGGATAGAAACAAGCTTTGGTGAGGAAGCAGTATGATCCAGCCATTCAAGATCAGAACAGAAAGCAAAGGTCTAAAGCATTGTTTTAATGCTCTGAAGAAAAAAGAAACCCCGAGAACTTGAATCCCACAACAATGAACCATACCCTTCATCATCTGAGTGAGTGCCAGCTTGAAGAAGGTGAGATCTTTCATCTGCATCTGTAGGGACTTGCTTGTAGAGACCTGGGACACCAATGCTTCGCCCCAATGTGTACCCTGCACGTCAGCATTGCGCGACAGGAGAGCAGAGGCAAGATATTGAGCAAGCTAGTAAATGTAAGAAAGACATGCACTTGCATCTATTGATCTATAGTCAATTACTAGACAAAATTGATTTTTCAACTCCTTGTTTGATATATATGGTTTCTTGCTTTAGCTATTCATGTTAATAAAAGGGAAAATAAAAATGTCAGACAGTTTGGGAAAAGCACTTTCCTGACATTCACCTTATAAACATACATGCTCATCCAACAAGCAATTTTCTACTCTAATTTAGGTAGAACTCGAAGAATTACTTCCACCCGACACCTACAAACCGCACAACAGGCATTCCTTAAAAAAAAAAAAAAGGAGAAGCTTGGTTTTAAGTATCTGATAATGAACTTACCAACAACACCAATATGCTCCTTCACATCTGAGTGGACATCAGACAAATCCCACATGGCAAGGAACGCATCACAACATGACTTGTGTTCCGCTGCGTCATTCACATACGGCTTGTAAGAGAAACTGTAATGGTGAGCCACAGCCGCAAGGAACATTTCAATGCAAATCAGGAAATCCTATTTCACAGGGATCACAAAATAAAGTATTAGCATAACATACATTTAAGATTTCACCACAACATGACTGTAAGAATTATTTGTGAAGACTACATAGAAATAAAAAAAATGTATACCTGCAGTTTTGAAGAGATGTCCTTTACATCTCCTTTGTCATCTGTATCAAACACGGATGAAATTACACCTGTGTAGACCAGTATTGAGATGAGGACTCCTTGGCTGTAAATTTAAGACACCAATAAGTACGCTTACATCTGACGTATTGATCCTTATGGAGGAAGAATGATTTAAGAATTACGTACAAGAACGAAAAGAAGACAACAGCTTTTATGCATAAGAATTTTCCAATAGGCTTCATGGGTGTCAATTCTTCTTTGTTGGCTTTGTAAAATAACACCAAGCAGTACATAGCAATGAATTGTGAAAAATTGTTGATTGCAATCATATATGGGAATGCAGAATCTCCTCTAAACTCTCCTTCTCGATACACACCTGCCAGTTCACAAATGCTGCACAAAAAAGAAATAAATAGGAGAAATAAAGCATATTTGCAGTGAAAAAAAGCCTTCAAAGATTATCAATTTCATACATACAATGATATAGCAGTGGTCAAAGGACGTACAACTGTGTATTGTAGAATACCATGTTTGCAATTATGCACGAGTTCCCTAAAAGAAAAAATTGCATATTAGTATGATGCAGAAGAAAAGAATTAATTTGGGAAATTATATTTAAACTGAACTCACCTGCCCATTTCCCATGTAGGAAGGCAACATAATGGAAACAAATGTTTTGTCTGAGGTTTGAGTTCTAAATTTGCAACAAAGTTTACTTGTTCGTCGTTCAGGTAGTTAAAGAGAAATATCATGAAATTGTAGATAACATATGCTTCATAACATTCTCGCAGACTGTCAAAGTATATAGATTGAGCTGGTATAACCATTCCAAGCCACTGCAACAAAAGGGTATACCAAATGAACAATTAAATCGTCGCTGAATATAGATTAAGCATTGATTAAAATGGCGTATACTTACAGCATTTACAGCATATAGTGGTACCATCCACAAAATCCTGTGTAACGAAAGATAAAATCAGAGACAAAATTGATTACATAATGAAACAATGTGAAATTTTTTTAAAATAATACTTAATGAAAATTCAAATATTTTGGAAACATGGTGTTCGAATAAAAGGACGATCAAAATTTTCAGTCTACAGACAGATATGAATTTGGCTTCCAACAAAAACCTTCAGAATGATGCGTCCGATTGTTACATAACAGTGAATAACCAGGTCTTTTAAGGACAAGACACTCACCTGATGATATGTTTTTGCAATCTTGGTTTAGTATAGTGAACCATGTGCTGTGTTATCTGCCATAAAGCGATGGGTAATGCCATCAAAACAAAAACACCACCTATCAGAAACCCTTGATCATTTTTCTGAAATCCATTCTTCACAGCATTCATCACAAGGATGGGTAATAAAATGACGATTATTATGGCGTAAACCGTCATGACTGCAGGTCGAATCCAGTATCTCCATTTCTGGAAAAACCTTAATACTGCTGCTAGGCACATGTTTGTTTGATTTAAGAGAACTCTGGACGGTGCTTCGTATCTGTTAGGTTATATCACAGCTGACGGGCGATAAGGCTGATGCGTATGCTCAGGGACCCAACTCGCGTCCTGGACTTCAACAAAGTACGTGGCACAGGCCGCGCTCATCTTCAGGCACAGCGCAATCAAGTACGGCTCAATGTCATGGGTTCGGTGGCCAATTATCTCAAATTCCCACTGAATTAAATCCTGCAATCTCTGAAGATCCAGTGACCACTGCAACTGCAGACAACTCGAAACCAAAACAAGCACTTCACAAGTATGACAAATCCAACTGTCAACAATACTTTCGCATGCTAAATTTTTCATAGATTTTAAAGCGAAGGACAGCGCCACTGTTTAAACAGGTTCGCTCAAGTGTCACACGACATCAATCATAGTGTCGATGATTAGGCCTAGATGCGCAGGCAAATATATTTCAGAATAGGAAATCCTAACATCAATCAGCATCGGCAAAGGCCTCTGGTGCAAGCGAACGAGTTGGAAGTCAGCAAATACTCCTCGCTGCCAGTGCCAGCTGCTTCGTCGCTACTCCGTGACAGTCGGCGCAATGTATGTCTGCTCTCCGAAGTATTTACTGACATTGAATCAAATCAGATCTGCTCGACCGCTTGTCTGTATCCCATTGTCTTTACTGTATAATATCTGGGCTACTGCTTCCGCCAGTAATTAAAAATACACGCCTGTTTCACGTAACTTAAGTTACCGGTTACTCAAGTAAGGTGCTTGTGAGTCCCGCAATCCATTAATTCTCTGAACATATCAAACTTTTTCTCTTTCCGCAATTTTTTCATTGACATGTCTTTAGTGCATACGCTTCAAGTGCAAATACAATTATTTTTCTATCTCTTGTATGCCATTGTGTTCATAACTGTTCAAAAGCATTATTCTAGGTGTCCTGGGCTAGGCTACTACCGACAGACAGTTAATTGAAAAAATCCTTCTGTTTTACCTAAGGCTTTCTTCTCGAGCTACTCAAATAGGTTCTTTCGAGTCCCGCAGTCAAGATATTAACTTGCCTGAACTAAAGTAAGCACAAGTACAATTTTTCACTCAGTTACAAATGTCTACAAAACTGCAATGGCAGTCTGATTGGTCATTTATATTATCAGTTTGCTGAATTTCTTCGTTTTCAATGATCTCTTTTTATTACTTTTCAATGATTTTTAGGTATTGTTAGGTTTTCATTATTACTTTTTCATACAATCATTAAATATTTTCATCATCTATTTTGTGTAAGCTGAAACTAACATAGGCTAATTATAGTCCGTGAAAATTCCAACGAAATTATTCAAATGTGCAGTGGTGTAAAGGGCAGGGCAGGTATTAAGTAAAACAAAAAAACACAGGTTATTCAATAAATATATTGCTCCATTGTTCCAGCAGTCAACCACACAGGGCTGTAGCTACCAATAAATTACGTAAAAAAAAAAGCATTCAGAAACAAGCAAGTTACAGAAAACAACACATCTTTTGTACAAAAATTAAAACAAATAAATTATTGCAACTAAGATGGATTCGCGCTCGTGTTTGCAGTGTTCACTGCGGGATCACTGATCAACTGGTCGTAGCAACGAATCAACGAACATTGATCACCACAAGCGGAGATCAGGATACCGAAGCGAATAGCCGCGAGCCCATCTCCCCTCGAGCGAGCCCTCTGCACCTCCCCCGGCCCAACCTCACCCAGTCAGTAATATGTACACGAGCAAACCCAAGGCTGCTTCACAGAAGATTAAGGGTTTAGTTTGGGCCCTGAACAGGAGCCTCCGGGACCGGGGGTGGATGACACAGCACTGGCGGCGTCTTGGCTGACCGTTCGGTTCGCAGTCAGCTCCCTCCCTAGGGCGTGATGTGCGAATGAGGTTGCTAGGCAACCGAGAGATTACCGGAACAACACACACACACACCATAACCTTACTTCACCAAAGCACTGTAAGCTAACTTTAGTACTTTATATGTAATATGAAATGCCGCGCTCGGAGATCATTGTCCTGACAAAGGGAGCACTCTCATATTCTAGACCACCGCGACAAGGAAGCAACGCTACAGAGTCCAGGACATAGACCGGCGCAAGGATGGCTGGGCTATCACTGGTAACATCCAAACCGTGTCCAGGGAAGGACCCGTCTGCAACGTTACTCGTCCGAAAGGAAAGCCACAGGGCTCTCTCAAAGTACAAGTAAATACACAGCCATGTTTATATGTACAATAGAGGTGTAATACATAGGGGCTGCCTCGTGCCACGCGTACAAAAATACCATCAATTTCAGCATATAAAAAAATATCAAAATATCACATTTGTCGAATGCGTAGTTCCTACTTCACGTCCTCACTTTGTTCAGCTCCAAATTTTAACTCTCGTATTCGCGCAGCCCCACAAATACTTAACAATAGTACGTTACACTGGATCACATAAAACACTTTGTACAAATCAAAGATTAACGCTAAGATATCTCATCAAAATACAATCATCTCGCACTATACACACTATAGTACAAGTCAACTTCCCACCTCGCAATCATCATATATAGATATACTATCTTTACTTTTTGGTGTCCGTTGAAAGCTCTTAGGACGCTGTCCAATACTGGCAGGATCATCTTACTGCCGCCGCGCCCCTGAAAGGCGACCGGCGACGGGGAAGAAAAGGGGGGTGGGGAGGGGATTCGCGGAACTTGTTAAATTCCGGACTAGCGACTAACTTAGTTTGTTCAACGTGTGCTTCCCACTGAGATGACTGTCCGCCTTGCCGCTTTAGGCAGTGCGACATACACAACAACACGCACCAGCACATCTTCTACCGAAACAGATGAACAAGGTTTTGTAGGGAATGCCAGTATGGGAGTCGCAGAGAACCACCATCAAAATAAATCCCGGAACGTGAAAAAATAAAAAAAAACAACGACAACTAAGAATACTAATTTGGACGACGTGTTGCATGTCAGGGCGCGGCAAGGGCAGCGGCCGGCTCAGAGCAGGGCGACGTGGGGCTGCTGCAGGGGCGGCAGGCTGGACAGCGAGGGCAGCGTGGAGCCGGGGTGTCCCTTGTGCAGCATGGGCAGCATGCTCTTCAGGGAGGCCACCTCCGAGGCCAGCCTGGCCAGCTCGCTCTTCAGGTGGGTGTCGTCCTGCTGCTCGTGCCTCGGCTCGGGGCCGCCGTAGTCCCCGAGGGAGATCCCCGAGTCCCTCTCGTCGCTCGAGCCCTCCGCGTCCCAGGGCGGGCTGGCGCGCGCCGAGTCCACGGCGGTCTCCGCCTCGTGCGCCGCGCCCTCCGACTTGATGGCCTGCAGGGCCTGCAGCGAGAGCAGCGCGCCGGCCGCCTCCTTCTCGCCCAGGTGGGACTTGTGGCGCAGCTTGTGCGGCAGGCAGTTGTTGTTGGCGGGCGGGTGGAGGGTCGCCTCGTCCCCGCTGCCCCCAGACAGCTCGTAGGGCGAGGGCGCGCGCTCCAGACTGCGGTCCATGCGCTCCAGGCCTCGCTCCAGGCCTCGCTCCAGGCCTCGCTCCAGCCCGCCACGCTCCAGGCTGCGCTCCATGCCGCGTTCCATGCCGCGTTCTAGGCTCCGCTCCAGGCTTCGTTCGAGGCTTCGCTCCATACCGCGTTCCATACCACGTTCCATACCGCGCTCCATGCTACGCTCCATGCTACGCTCCATGCTACGCTCCATGCTACGCTCCATGCTGCGCTCCATGCTGCGCTCCATGTTACGCTCCATGCTGCGATCTAGGCCACGTTCCAGACCACGTTCCAGACCACGCTCCAAGCCGCGCTCCTCCCGCGCGCCTCTGGACAGGTTGAGGGCGGCGCTGGAGCCGGCGGGGTACATGGGCGGCAGCGGGTAGGGGTAGGGCGGGTAGTCCTGCTCCGGGTACTTGTTGGGCTCCTCGGGCGGCGGGGCGAGCCCCAGCAGCGGCAGGGGCGGCGGCGAGCGCACCCCCATGGGCTGGTGGATGACGGAGGTCGGGATGGGGCTGGGCTGCGGCTGCTGGTGCGGCGGGTGGCTGTGGTGCGGGTGGAGCGGCAGGGCGGGGTGGGGCGGGGCGGGCGGCGAGCCGGGGTGGTGCAGATGCAGCGGGTGCGGCGGGGTGGGCAGGGGCGAGGTGGGAGGGTGGGTCAGTTTGGGCCGCTTGGCCTGCCCCAGCACCTGGTCGCTGGAGGGGAGGGTCGCCAGGACCTGCTCCACGCTCAGCACCGACTCCCCGCTGATGCCGTACTTCTCCCGGATGGCGGCCAGCTGCGCCTTGAGCACGTGGTTCTCCTTGGACAGCTCCACGACGCGCCTCTCCAGGATCATGTCGTTGAAGCGACGCTTCTCCCGCGACCTCTTGGCGGCCTCGTTGTTGCGCCGCCGCCTGTCCCAGTAGCTGTCGTCCTTCTTGTTGTCCGGGATGAACTCGCGCTGCTTGCGCTGCGGGTACGAGCCGTTGTCCGGCGACTGGCTCCGCGAGCATGGCGACATCTGCATGGGGTGCGGCTGGTGAGGGCTCGGCGACAGGCTCCCGTGGGGGTGCCCGTTCTGGTGCTCGTTCTGGTGCCCGTTCTGATGCCCGTTCTGGTGCCCGTTATGATGCCCGTTCTGGTGCCCGTTCTGATGTCCGTTATGGTGGCCGTTTTGGTTGCCGTTCTGCTGGTGGCCGTTTTGATGCCCGTTCTGGTGGCCGTTTTGATGCCCGTTGGGGTGCCCGTTCGGGTGCCCGTTGGAGTGTCCGTTCTGGTGCCCGTTGTGGCCGTTGGGTGGCGGGCCGGCGGACGGGCCGTTGGGCGGACCCCCGCAGAACATGCCGCCCGGACCGCGCGCCAGGATGCCGTTGGGGCCGCCGGGTCCGTTCTGCGGCGGGGAGCCGGGAGTCTCGCCGTTCACAGGCGACCCCCCCTGACGGGACACCATCTCGGCGACCATCGCGCGCTGCCTCACAGCATCTGAAACACAACGAGGGCAAGGCGTCAGTCAGCTAGCGGTACAACAAGAGAAAGTACCCGCCGCCCGAGGGAGTGGGGGGAGGGGCGTGAACGTGAACGCTATCTATCGCTCGCTAGCAGCCTCTGGCAGACGTGCACAGCGCTGCCACAAGGATCCATAGATTGTTTCCCCGAACCAATGTCTAACTTTTTCACGAATTTCTCTGACCTAAAAACCAAAATGTTTCCTCAAAGTTTAACAATTTTTTCCTAAAAGAGTAGTTGTTGGATGCAGTTGTAAATTTCCCGAGTTATTAGTGTTGTTCCACATAGAACAAGGGACGTTTACGTTTGTTCCACTGTCAGAACACTTAGACTGCCGAGTTATTGGTGTTGTTCCTTGTACCTATGCCATTTTCGGAGACAAAAGCAAGTCGTAATGGTGTCATCGCGGCCCGATGACAGCAGCGCGCGGTAATCTCAAAGAGCACACCAACCGGAATGCGGAATGATATCAGCAGAGCTGTCACCTGACCTGGTTGACCTGGCCGGCGCCCCGCCCCGCCCCGCCCCGCCCCGCCCCGCCCCCTCGCCGACAGTACGGTACATACGGAGATCACCGCTCTGCTCGGCGGACTGGGCTAGAGCTAGAGAGCCAGGCTGGGCTGAGGAACTAGGTTGCGTAGGCTGGCGCGGGGGAGAGCAGGTAGGCGCACGGCTGATCCCGTTCCGGCTACCCTGCTAGAAATGTCACCGCCTTTCTACGCCTGCGCGGTTCAGCTACAGCAACTCTGGTCTCGCGAAATACAAAACTTAAGCCACAGTTTGAAAAACAGAAACAAATTCAAAGGTGCAAAACTGGTGTCATTTAAGTATAATTAATTGTCGTTGGACAATTGGCTTCTAAGGTAGGTCTCGCTTTGCACTGCTAGTACAAGAAAAGTACAAAACCCGTTAGCGTGGACGACGACGCCGATAGCCTGCTATCTCGATCGATCGATCGAAGAGAGAGAGAGAGAGAGAGAGAGAGAGAGAGAGAGAGAGAGAGAGAGAGAGAGAGAGAGAGAGAGAGAGAGAGAGA
>CABIKL010002662.1:0-12193 GCA_902196195.1 Aptinothrips rufus
CGGGCAGCCCGCCGCGGGCTCATTTTAAAAATGAACAGGAAGCTACGAAATGCGTGTTGGAGTAAGTGTGAAAATGACCGCATAGTCCGCAGCCAGGCAACTGATTCCCTCGGTTTGCTCAGGGTGCCGTCGCCCGGGTCCGGAACGAGGGCTACGTGGCGCAGTTTCTGATGAACAGCGCCCTCACCCTGTCCACGGCCGCCGTGTTCAACCCGCTGCCCGTCAAGGAGTTCCTCTTCGGGTACAACAACACGGTGTACTCCATGGCGAAGAGCGTGTCGGCGCTGTCTGGAGGCGGCCCGCTGCCCAAGCTAGGCCTGCTGTCGACGGTGAGTGGTTCACAAAAACGGGCCATAAATTACGTAACTCAAAATTGACCACTTTTTGACCTCCTCCCTTCCTTAGTTCGTAAACAAACTTTACGAAATTTATGGACAGCCCCTAAGGACAAGCTGGAGTTCCGGTCCGTGCCAGCCAATCGCTCGTCTCTTCTGGACAGAACTTTCCACTGGGCTTCTTGTCAGCCTCCCGGGAAAATGATCTCCATTGTCAGAGGATTCAGCTACTGTAGGCTCATTATTTGCATATATGCGTAGTTCGCCAGTATTCAGATCCTAATTGGCTGTCTAGACGGTTAAGAAAGCGCGGCGCACGTCCGTTTGCGCGTCAGCAGACGAACTTGAAGTGGAGCTGTGCTGTGTTCCAGCGGTCGGGCGTCAGCAACGACACGTACACCGTGTTCACGGGCAGGGGTGACTTCTCGCGCCTGGACAAGGTGTCGCGGTTCAACGGCCGCTCCAACCTGTCGGCCTGGGAGGACGACGACTGCAACCGAATCGACGGCTCGGAGGGCATGTTCTTCGACCTGGAGGCGGTGCAGGCCCGCCGCCCTGTGCACCTGTTCAACGCGGGCATCTGCCGCCGCCTGGCGCTCGAGTTCAAGGGGGAGGTGTCCGTCATGGACGGCATACCGGCACTGCGCTACGGCCCGCCCGACGACTTCTTCCACAACGCGCTGGACAACGAGGACAACACCTGCTACCGGCACTCCAGCTTCGACAACCACCTGCCGTCCGGGGTGTTCAACAACTCTCCCTGCTCGTACGGTGAGTGGCTCCGGGTCCGACCGGGTAGGTTTCATCATGGCATAGCAGCACGAGGTGTAGGAGTGGGACGCGGTTGGAATGGAAAGTCATTCGTGAAGGGCGTCCGATTTACATCGTTTGTCAAAGATTTTCTCTCATCTGGTTCGCAGGTTCGCCAACATTCCTGTCCTTCCCCCACTTCTATCTCGGGGATCCAGCACTGCTTGACATTGTTGAAGGCATTGGGCCTCCAGATCCTGAAAAGCATAAAATGCACTTCGATATCCACCCAGTAAGTTGATGGTAGTTTCTTCCTTTTTACTCAGTGGCCTGAAAGTTGGGGAGTCCTTGAGATAAATTAAAAATTACTGTCTTGATCTAGTTCCTCAAGCCCTCACCTTTATTTATTCATTTTCCCTCTTGCAGGCTCTAGGTATGAACTTGGGTGCTGTGTCACGGATGCAGATTAATATTATGGTTCAGAAAGCATCACTAATCTCACATCTTAATGCCTTTGAAGATGGAACTATACTTCCTGTCGGTTGGATTGAAACGGTGAGCCATAAATTTAATTTTAAAAAAATGAAAATAATTGTTTGTTTGCATTATATAGTTTCTCTAATACGAATTGTCGCTATTATTGGAATTGTCTTGTTTGCAGTTAGCGAATCAGTTTCCTGCAGAGACCAAACGATCTGTTTACCATGCAACATTCACTCTTCGAGCCGTAGAACAAGGAATGATGTACGCTTTTCCACTGCTCACCATTGTGTTTGCCTTAATTCTAGCATGTGTTGTTATCCCTTGTGGCAGAAAGCCTCCAAGTGAACCTCCAATCCAAGTGATAAAGTTGGTTTAGGTTTCTCTCTTGACACCTATTACAAATTTATTTGATGGGCGTGCACCACCGTGAACAACTTACTCAACCTATATTCGCTCTTAATTTGTTTTATTTCTTGAGACTTGACTGACCAACCATCCATTTCATAATTATTATTAAGTAATGTAAATACTTTTTTCCCACCTTTCTGAACATGAGAGTTTTATTAATCAGCTTATGTTTAATTTTGTCAGTTCCACACTTAACGCCAGGCTTACAGTTTCGAGATATTATTTGATCTTATATCCAAATGAGATTATTGTGCAAAGAAATTTGAGAAGCCTAACAATGAAAGGATAAAGTTTCTATCCTATAGAGACCCAGGATATTTATTTTTACTGTAGGCGTAAGACTTATGTAACTGAAAGCAAGGCTCCAAAATCCAATCAGAAATGCATATCCAGCCACATTTGGTGCTTTTTGTACTCTATGGTAAAAAAAAAAAAAGAACTGATTTTGACATCTTGTTGTCTTAAGAAAATGTTTGTTGTTTTCTCTGTTTGATAGATTTGTAACTTTTTACAAAAATTCTGTTTCAATATGACCAGCCTTGACCTTTATCGCTGTACTCAGCACTGTTGATGTCCTCTTTCAAGATTTTTCTGAGGCAATTTGTCCGAGCTATGAGTTAAAAGTGGTTGACGGTAGAATTTGCACAACAGTGTTTTATAGATATCATATCTTATACTTCCATTGTAAAAAGCGTTCATTTTCAAACATTTAATATTTGCATGTGCCTGTACAAACAAAACTGTGATTTTGAAGTTGGCTCTATGAAGTCTGAATGGAAGGACCAGCATATGTATTTTTGTTACAAAACATAAGTGTCTAGTTCAATAGACAGGGTTGCAATTATTGACACTTGTCACTTGGGAACCAAAGAGATTTTTAAGGTGTTAATAGTTTTCCTCTTAAGTCATGACAGTTCAAAGAGGTTGTGAATAATTTTCTTGAATAAGAAGTAGGCTAGAATATAAATGTAATGGCAAATGCGTTGAAAATTGTATGAGAAGTGCACTGTGTTGTAGTTTTTACCACTACAGCAGAGGATGGAGTTGTTTTGATCAATACTGAAATATTTTTCAGAGTGATCAGAACAAAATTAATATGATGCTTCAGGAATTGTTTTTTCTGATTATTTTTTTTGCATGCAGAAAAAAACGGAGAACAGGTCCACTACCAGGTTGATGATGATTTTTCCTGTGTGTATCGCTATTGTTGTCCACCAGGTTGACCATGATATCCCTCCATTTGATCTCTCAAGAAAAAGGGAAATTTAATGTGTATATAACTGATATATTTAAGCTGTTTAATACCTATATTGCTTGTTGTTAATATTTAGTCGACTCTTTCTTTGGAAAACTAACTGGAGAGTTCTGTCATTTTCATGTGATTTCTTTGCCTTTACTTGTGCCATATTGAGTGAAGACATGTTCACTGTGATAATAGCTTGTCAGTAAGTTAGTTAGTTATCCAATTAACCCATGGCATGGGCTTTTGCAAAGCCAGGCTGTTTCCTGATTGTTTACCATTCCAAATGACAATATCATAATTACAAAATTTCTTTTCTAGCGCAGTCTTCTGTGAAGATTGGCAGTATCTATACAAGGCCATTCATATATCTCCGAGTTGCATACTGATAATCCTATGTTTATTTCAACCAATTACTGATTGCTTTATTTCATCTATGAATATTGAGGATGAAGCTTTCCCTACAACAGAAAATGTTATTTGGTAAATTTTCATATTACCTCGTTTTTTATTTTTTTTAAATGGTTTAGGCTATTTTTTGCTGCAGTTCTGTTTTGTTGCATCTCCTTTTAACACAAAACAGTAAAGCTGAATTTCCTGGCCACTGTTCAAAATGATTATGTTTGTATGAACTGGCATTGTTATATTGTTGTGTACATTGAAGTACAAAGTTTGAAAAATTATTATTTCTTTGAATTAATTTACGTTGAGAAAATCCTCCGCCAAATTATGTGTATTGGCTGTCAATCACTTATGGCTTAAAAGGTTGTTTAACATGATTAACAACAAGTGTAATTATAGAAATGTTTATTTACATACCTAACTGAGCATTGCAATGTACACTTTTTACATAACTCACCTAAAACCAGATAACAAAATCTAATCCCAAAATTTGAGAACTCCATCCCAACCTGCTGATACAACTTTACTTGACTCATGAGGATGCCACAAGGTTGAAATGCAAACACCATCATGAGCTTTCCACTTACTGAAAAGTTTGGTTGTCTTCCAGTCCCACACATAAACTTTCCCATCTGCATCTCCAGATATGACATAACTGAAAAGCAAGAGATAAATGGATTTAAACAGAATTTTAGAACATAACAGCGAAATGAACGAATTTTAAGTTTGAAACACTTGTCTTACCTCATATCTGGTGAAAAGTCCAGAGAACATGCATACCCAGCAACCATATGACCAGTGAAGGTCTTCTTGCGATTCATTTTAAAGCGGTTCAGAGCAGAGAACACAACTATTTTGTTATCCATAGATTGACAGGCAAGCCATTTGTAGTTTGGGGCTAGAGTTACAGCTGGCATAGAATGCATGCTGGGATCAGCGATGTATTTCATGTCCACAGGTATATCCCATTCCCAAACACGTAGACTTTTGTCATCTGAAGTTGTTACAAATCGTCGGTTTTCGTCAACAAATGTGATGGTGTTGACTGACCCTAAGTGACGGTCATATTCCTGCACAATTTCACCTGAGCGTGTGTCCCACTAGAGATAAGGAAAAAATACAAGGATCATTAGATATACAGCTTGTTCAACTTGTTCCAAATTTCAAGTAAAAATTTGAACAAACTTACACAAATAATTTTCTTGTCTGATGTTCCAGCAACAAACAAATGCTGCTTATCTTCATCTGGATGGAACTTACAACAATAGGGAGTTTTTCTGCTGGTAAATCGGGATATACATTCTCCAGTTTCAGTGTCCCACAATTTGACATAGCGATCGTAAGCTGCAATAAATATGGAAAAAATATCAGATATTAAGAAACAGAACCACACAGCCCAGTGGGATTGAAGTCATTAACAGTCTTTAAGAGAGTACAGTCATTTATGAATTTTGATCAATCAGTACATGAAATGAAAGTAGCTTACCAGCAGACAAAAAGTGATTTCCTTCATTGTTAAAGGCAATATCACGCACTGCTTGTCGATGTCCATAGTAAGTTCTCACACAACGTCGATCTTTATACACCTCCCAAATCTGCAAATAATTCCATTAGAAATTGAAAAGAATATTAATATTGGCAAATACCTTATCTCAACATATAGGTTCTGCTATCCTCACCTTAACTCTACAGTCCATACTGCAAGATAACAACAAATGAGCTGTTTTTGGAAGCCATCGAATTGCAGATATTCCTTTGGTATGTCCCTCCCATGTGTGAATAAGATTTTTGGGCAAAAAGCAACGATCTGGAGGTGCCTCTGATTTCAGGTTTACACCGACATCCTGAGGAGGGTGCATGAAGGATCTGCCCTGATAGTCGAAAGGATCCTTGACTGTAATAATAGGAAAGGAAACATGTAAATTTCATAAAGTATGTGATAGAAAAAAGCAACAGGGCTGTGAAAATTAAAACATACTGTGTAGAACAGTCTTTTCTTCCAGAGGTCTTTCATCCACTTGCTTTCCTTTCTTCTGTCTTTTGGCAAGGATTTCTTCAAGCTCAGCTGATTCTTCCTGAGACACAAAAATGAAATGGCAGTCAAGTATAAGCTCAAACATTGAGTGATATTGAGTCTAACAAAAAATTGATGTACTCACATCATTTGGTTTCATTACTCTCTTCTCATCTACATATGTGCCCCAGGGGCCCAGGAAACCTTCGACATCTTCTGGATTATCATTCTTATTTCTTTTCCGTTTGTCTAGAGGTCTTTTAGAAGTTGATTCAAACACAGTCTTTCCACCAGTTTCCTGCAGGGCCAATTCTGATCCAATAACTTTTGAACCCTCAACAGTGATTGCATCAACACTTGGATCAAGAGCAAAACCTATCAGCAGACAAAAAAAGATGATGAGACAGATACACCTAACATCCACAAATGAAAGTTACAATTTGAATAGCACATAAAATAATATTGCCATGAAAACAGAAGCAAATAAAAAAGGAAAGAATTGTTTCAATGTCATTATTTTTCGTACAAATGTAAAATCTGAAATATGCCTCACCATAGCTTGTGAATGTACGGCGTTGGTTTTCAAACTGAAAAGCATCCATATGAGCAGGCTCCACAAATCCTGATAACATGTTCCGTGGTGCTTTCTGCTGCTGAGTTTGGTTTGGATTTTCTGGTCCAAGTTCCGGAGCAAATAAATCTTCATATTTTAAATTGTGGCTAATTTCTTTAGTTGTCCGATCAACTAAGGGACGTGGGTCCACTGCACCCTATGAGAAACAAAAAGTCGAGTATGAATATCAACCAAAGAATTAATTAAAGGAAGGCAAAGCATCATGGTATACCTTAAATTATATTAATATAATGCACAGGTTTTTTTTATAATTAAGAACATAACCTAACCTCAAAATAAGTAAACAAAAGTAATGCGTAAAGTTCAGAAGTATGGCTTGTAGAAAACTTACCAAAGGTACAACGTTAGGAGCTGCACAAAGAGAGACTATTTTTGTTTTTAAAGGTGAATCCAGAGGTTTAAGGTGAAGAGCAGAACTCTCAGAATCCGATGGTCCCTCACTATCACTGCCACTTCCATAAGCCTGGAGCTCAAACATACTGATACACCCTTGTTAAAGTGCTTTCTCCTATAATTTAAACAAGAGTAGAACTATCAAGTACTTCCAAGAAAAGACTTCTCGAAAGTATTCAAATCCACCAATGTTTACAATCTCGGGAACAACAGCGACGTCAGTTTTAAAAACATGCTAGAAATGATTGAAGAATTTCTCATATGTTCACTTTCGGAGGGAAAGGGAAGGTGGAGGTGAAGACGAGGCGGCGGTGAAGACACCGATGGGTTGGCGTGAACTCAAATCACGCTGCTTTGGCATTTCGAGCATAAAGAAAGTTTTAGGAAGTGTTATAGACCGAATATTGCATGCGATTAGTCGAACACTATGGGAACTAACGGTCCGGTCATGAAAATGCAAGAAGCCCAGCCAAGGGAAAGTCCGCAGCGAACATTGTGTAGTATAACCATGGCATATCGTCATGCGCGCTGCTCTGATCGTTTTTTGGAGCACATGCTCTGTAGTCATAAGGTACTTACAATCATTTCGAAAGAGTACGAAAAATTAGGACATGATAAATAGAAATCAAAAAGACATTTTGGAGGATGGGAGTGACAGTTTTGGACATGGATTGTGTGTTCGCGCATGCCTCAGAATCCATCAGGCAAGAACTCGACTCTGACCAGCAACGTCCTCTGGGCGAGTCAGATGGGGGGGGGGGGTCTTTGCACCGCACCGCTGAGTCAAGTGTCGAAACAAACGCGGCCGGACCTGAACCCCATTGATCTTTGTCCGATACCTGTGGAGCCCGCCGCTCGGTCTCCGACGCCGTGTTATATCTTCAAGAAGGTGCCGGGGAGGGTCGGGCCAGGGGGGAATAGGGGTAGAGAGAGCGGTGAGGGCGGCAGTCTGTCTCGAGCCCGCTTGTGACCTGCAGAGCCTGCAGCGGCCTGAAACTAAGGACGGATAGCCAACATTATCTCCGGGACTTTGATATCGGAAGCCCTATCGGGGAAAGCAAACCTGATTATTTTCGTGTTGTTCATCGAGTCGAGGACCGGTGTCGTGGTCTCAAGCCGCAGGCTGTTGGATGACCGATACTGAACCGATCTGCGACCTGCCCTATTTTCACCATTTGTTTCTGCCGCCCTACTCTTATTTCAGCAAAGCCTAGATGTGTCGTGGTCCCTTCGGAATCCCAGATAGGGTGACTTTTGTTTCAGTAATAAATGACGTTTAGTTTCTTCATCAGAAATTTTGGGTTCACATCGCTTCGAACGTTGTCCCGTGGTGACCTCGATTCGATGTAAATTTCGGTGCTCGAATCGACGTTGGCGTAAAATTCCTTGACGAGCTTGTACCTGAAGTGTCACAGCAACTACAATAAGCGGCGTGGCGTGGCGTGGCGTGGCGTGGCGTTTCTCTCCTCACTGCGTCAGCCGCAGTTCGCGACCTCTATGACTCACGCAGGTGTGAAAAGCGTCTAGTTGGAGCCTCTTAGCTCGGGCAACACGAGCCAGCGATTACAGCTTTCATGTCTGTGGGACCAAAGCCCACGGCCAAAGGTGGATTTGAAGTTTGTCTGACTCTTGTTGCCATCGCGAGAATAACAGCAGGACAAAGGACAAACTGTGTGCGAGTCCGAGCATTAAGTCCACCGGTCCCCATTATCTTAATCCCAGCAATACTTTCTCTAGTTTGGATGTGATCGAGGGTGGAAGTTCACCCTCTGTCGGAGGTAACATTGGACAATTAATCGGAAATAAACGCACAAGAACTGTTCAAAAGAACACGTTTTATTAGTGTGGAAGTCGGCTGTTTGTTATGACTTGTTTTATGTGACGGGTTTCCACTTGAGTGTTTCAGTCCAGCTTAAACCTTCGTAAATCGGACGCATCTGATGAAATTGGAGCGTATTTCGGCAATGCCCACAGTGGAGCCAGCCCACTCCTCACACGCCAGGAGAGATACGTGAGCAGGTCCAAATTGTTTCTTTCCTTTCGGTGGGATTAACCTGATGAGCCCAAGCTCACCGCTCCGCTCTAGGCGCTCGCTGCGCGGCGCATTGTCTTGAGAGGCGTCTCGCTCGCACATCTTGGTCCCGCACTAGAGAGTCGCGTCGTGGAGTGGAATTGTGCCCTTGGACTGACATTGAGACTTCATCTCCATTTCCCTCAGAATTTGCGCTAAAAAAAGAAGAGTAGACTCGCTTCCTTGGCATAATCTGGTAACCGAGCTGACCCGCCGCAGAGAGCCACTTACACATACCTGTCTTCAACGAGTATGTAAATCGTGCTAGAAAAAAATCTTGACTGCCTCATACACGTGCGGCTCAGTTATTGGGCGAGACGGGCCGCAAGTTGTGGCTCCTTTTTACGCCTTCTATGCTCCATAAAAATGTTTGCAAAAAGTCGCATTTTGAATGTGTCTAACTACATTGTGTGACAGATTTTTCCTAGACTAACCTAACCTAACCTAACGTAACCTAACGGAACCTAACCTAACCTAACCTAATCAACGTAGCAACCTCACCGCTCGGCGCCGTGCTCCTGACGGGTCCGCGGGAGGCTTTGGGGTAGTAGCAGTAGGCAACGCGCCCCAGACGCGTGCACTGGGGTTGCCTATCGCCCGGAAGGCGGGCGCTCCCTCTGCTCGGCAGCGGCGGCGGCGGCGCGCGGAGCGGCAGCCCTATCCCTCCCTTCCTCCCTTTCCTGGGCCGCTCAGCCCTCAAGTTGTACTTCTAGCGCTTCAAGAGTTCTCTTGTTCTGTTTAGGGAAGTGTAATGAAAATTTAGTTTACGGGTGTTGCTCCGAGTCCTGCCACTGTACTGGAACGTTTGAGTATTGGCTAGGGTTACTACTTGTTCCGCCTGTGAGAGCGCAGGAGAGCAGAGCAGGTATCCACGGAGCGGTCCTGTGTTTAGTTGTTGTTGTTGTGTGGTGTCGCGCGAGCAGCGAGGGAAGACCAGACCTGTGCGATGCTTATCGCGGAGCAGCTCCGAGACAGCGAGGGCCGGGTTATCTTTGGTTCTCCAGGGACGAACTCCAGGATGACGCCGCAGAGGATCCAGGATGCTCAGCATCCATATGAGCATCTCCAGTGTCGTCAGACGGTGACATGGAACTCAGCTCTGTCGTCCGCGGCGTAGATACAGCGCTGATTGCTCATCACGAGGGGGAGGGGGGGCAGACGGCAGGCCGGGCACGGCACCACACTGCCGCAGTCCCAGCTCTCAGTCCGCGCAGTCTCGTCCCGACGCGCGTAGCCAGCGGGTCAGAGCCGAGTCGAGCCGAGCAAAGCCGAGCCATGCCGAGTAGCTGAGCAGCTAGCAGCAAGTTCGCGGCGTAAATCGTAAACCCGTCAGCCAGCACCGAGCGCAACTAGTCGTGTCTTGTCGAGTCGTGTTGCCGTGCCGTGCCGTGCCGTGCCGCGTGGACAGCGACACTGAGTGAGCAGCTAGTGAGCAGGCGGTGAGAGAGTGGCCACGGTGTGCGGGCGCGGGGAGCACCATGACCGCCGACACCATGTCCAGCAGCGCGCACGGCGACCCGGAGCTCGACCCGGAGCCATGGGTCCTCGGGGACCACCTGTCGCCAGGCCTACCAGGTACAGGGTACAGGACGTCAGGTGCATTTCACTTCAGACCACCAACATACAGGCTAGGTGGTATCCGATTAGAATCCTGTAATCAACCCTGACTATCGAAAAAACAGCCGTGATTGTCGGAAAAGCACCCCTTAGCGTCCAAAGTTTGCACCCATTTCCCCAAAGGTCTCTAACTTTAATCGTAAATAACCACTGCATTCAAACAGGGTTATAATATTCACCGTACACATTCTTCAGGAGAGAGACATCCCTCGGTCGTCTCTCATTAGTGCGCTGGACAGGACAACGACCCAGCTACTGCACAGGCGATAACACCAGGGGGAGCCGGCAGGGCGCGGCGGGGCGCGGCGGGGCGCGGCGGGGCGCGCGCGGCGGGGACCTGACATCGATAGTGCGGTGTTCCTGAAGTGCTCTGGAGGTGACACACCGCCCTGCCCTGGCAACAGCTGCAGGGGCCGGGCGGGGGTCGAGTCGCACTGCGGGGTGAGATGCACCGTCCCGATGCAGGGAGGTGGTACTCTCCCCTATAGTAAGGATGCGACGCGCGACGCACCCCGTCAGAAAAGACGCGTCTGGCAAGCGATACGTCAACCGATTAACAGCCCTATCTGCATAGAAGTGACGCGGGGGAATGACGCACCCAACATCTTTTGACGAGTTCGCGAAACTTTGCCAAAATCACGTTTGATTTGTAACAAGAATTTAAGAAAAGTTGCACAAACTCGTAAAACAAAAACGCTGGTTAGGTCTTTTTTTCCGCGTCTATTGGTCTTTGCTCGCGCGCTGTGTTGAGATCGTTTGATGCTGGCGGTAGCTTCCCAGTTACATCTTTGCAGGTCGGATGTGTCGAATGAATTGGTTGTGTTCTGTGGGAATCAAGAGTTGGCAGTACGTGGAGGAGGAAGCCAGCCACAAGCAGACCTGCCAATAACCTTGTGCCTCGCAGACTGCAGACTGGTGAAAGTAGCCATGCGGCGCGCCGTAGGGCTGGTCAGGTCCGCC
Organism: Aptinothrips rufus; assembly: GCA_902196195.1. Lineage (NCBI taxonomy): Eukaryota > Metazoa > Arthropoda > Insecta > Thysanoptera > Thripidae > Aptinothrips > Aptinothrips rufus. The sequence continues at coordinate 11,308 of CABIKL010002662.1, forward strand.
CGCTTGTACTTGTTGCCGGGCCGCGATCATTGTTTGTGACATAATACTGGATGCCTCCGCAGTCTAGTCCATCTATACACGTATAAAAGCATCCATTTCTAGACGGCGTGTTTTTCGGCTCTCTTATGAATGACCTCAGTTATTATTCAATCTAATCTTCGTGGCGGTGCTGTACTAATTGTTACCTCAGCGTCGGGAGGTTGACACAAATCCGAACCGGCCGGCAAATGTACAACAGATTCCATGGTTCACTCGTTCATCGGCTATAGTGTCTGCTTCGAGAGGAGTCCTTCCCCAACTGATGCGTTTCTATGTTGCAGCTCTGTCACGCTATCTCTTTAGAAGAGAGAGACCATTGTGTTCCTATAGTACACTTCTGGGAAACAAATCGAAAGCAGACAGCTGTGCTGCGCTAACTAGAAAATGTAGGCCTCCAGGAAACTGAGTCTAACTTATCAAAGTAGCTGCAATATTTCACAAACAGGGTCTGAATCTTTAAGAGGCAGCAGTTTGATTTTGGTTGGCTGACCTGGGGGCACCCTGTGGGTGGCAGCCTGGTGCTGGCTATCACTCGAGCAGCATCACACACGCCACCGCCCTCCGCAATTTCCTAGGAAAGGACAGCAGCCACAAAAAAGCAGCAGCGTCGGATCGAAATGATCACTACGCTATCGTGACCCACAGACAAGACCGAATACTTTCGTCACCGCCCGTGCCGCCAAAAAAGTGGCGTTACCTTTTATCTTTGCAAATGCAAACAGATTTTTCGTTAACATTGACAAAAGAGAGAGATAAAAATAACGTGATAAAGCAGAATACAGTCTTTTTTGACCAAACGTGCGGCCAACACGGCGGGGCCGGGAGGGGGGGGGGGGGGGGGGGGGGG
>CABIKL010002663.1:0-12193 GCA_902196195.1 Aptinothrips rufus
CCCCCCCCCCCCCCCCCCCCCGCCACGCCACGCCACGCTTGGTGATCGAGCTCTGGCCGGGGACTCGAACACGTTGCGTGTTCTGTCTGCGGGACGCGGTGTCAGGGCTGTAGGCTGAGCTCAGAGTGGTGCTTCCTTTCTGACTATTCGGGCGGCCCTGGCAGCGCATCCTGTTGGCAGAATTACAATCATGATCGGATCCTGCGACCCGCTGGATCTAGAGCGTCAAGTATTGACGAGGAGAAGACTGCTCATATTACTTCGAGCCAGTGTTGCTTCTTTACCTCATGTCGGAGGGCATTCAGAGGTTAGGATTGTCAACTGCATTATTATATTTCTCGGCGGACTTGCTGTTGAAAACTGGGTAAGGAACATTTTGTTCTCTTTCATACTGCTTTCTGGCCGCCTGAAATATGGCGTAAGACCGAAATTATCTTCCCAACATTATACTTCCAATCAGGGATCAAACGTAATGATTAAAAGGACTGATTCCTCCTAAAGTATGAACTAAGGAGATTTTTAGATAAGGGGAAAAGCGTTTGAAATAAGAATACTGAAATAAAGACAGGATAGTTTACCTGGCAACAGATGAGTCGCTGCTTGTTGCTACGTCATCAGATTCCAGCTCTTCGGCTTGTGCTTTCAGGTGTCGTCGAAGTCATTTGCCTCGCCGCACAAGAGCTAGAGCGTCTTGGACACTTTTGCGACACCAGTTTACAAATGCTAGAGGGGTAAGGCGCCCTGCTTCAAACAGCATTCTTGCACCTGCAATCCTTCATTTTGCAGAAGAATTCTAGGGACCAGCTGTCCAGCTGGTCCTGGAGCTCCGCGACGGCCGTCTGGTAGTCCCGGGTGTGTTGGTTGGAGGCAGGCGGGCCGGGGCGCTCCAGGCCGGGCAGCAGTTCTTCCTCTGGGACGGGTGCCGGGGCGCGCTGGTCGGAGGCAGGGGTTGGAATTGCAGGTGTTATATGAAGTCCAATATTGTATATTGCAATTTTTTTTCTGTGGAATCTATGCTTAAGGCAAGCATTTTGTCTGAAAGAAAAGTGAGTAAATGCTTAAGTAGAGGTATTGTTGAGATACATGTTCAGTACAAAGCCAGTGATTTGGGATACAGGGGGAGCTGGTGCTTACTTAAGAGCTAAGCCTGTACTTAAGAAGGCCCAAATAGTTGGGCTCTGAAGATGGAGCTAGGAGTGGAAGAATTCCACGTCAATATTGGTTTATCTTGCTGCCCATAGACACTGTAATCCCGTGGTTTGAAATTTTGTCCATTTTCAGACAACCAAGTCCTTTCAAAATATTGTATAAATTGTTTGCTTCGTCTCACGGCAAGACTAACGCCTTCATCAGTCTCCTCAAATATCGCCTTAATGTCTTCTGTCTTTGCGAATGGTAGAGCCAAAAGAGTGTTCCTAAGCTCACTGGTCTCCTGGTGCAGTCTCACAGACAACTTGCCATGCCATGCCATGCTGGGACCATTTTTTTCTGGACAGCCTGAAGAAATTTTTTTGCTAACGCTTCTAAAATAATATTTAGAACAAGATTTAACCGTGAGTATGCAATAAGTATGAGGAATAGAGAAATAAGGAATAAGGAAAGAACTAACTTTGGTTTACTGAAAATAACCTAACGCCTGGCAGCCAGGATACACCCATTGTCTTCAAAGCTTCACACACAACTCTGAGGTCAAACATTAAAACCTCTGAAGCATTGCAGCATCGGTCACGTTGGCTCTCTCTTTGACAATCAAGCACCTGTTGCACTTCACTTTGCAGGTGGCACGGAACGTACATGGCCATGTACACGCAGGCAGCCACCCTGACATCAGGAGCTGCGGCTTGAGCTCAACCAATGAAGTTTTTGAAGTTGGAGGAGGTACAGATAGAACGCTCCCCGTACGGTTTCAACTGGTTTGCAAACTCGTAGTGGGCAATCCTGCACTGCCAAACGCAAACTCTTTTCAAAATCCATCATGAGTTCTGACGGATCCCAGAGTGGGCACAAATCTAACTTGAAGTACTGAAGAAGTTGGACATACGCCGCCTTCTTCTTGCTTTGCACGACAGCTAACATTTCAGAAAATGGCTGTAAAACAAATTCACCTAAAAGAATTAGTACAATGCACACAATGTAACTTAGAAAGAAATTAAACACTGTGAATGTTATAGATTTACATCTGTGCCCTGGCATGCATGAATAGTAAGGAGTTGCCTCCACGTTTACGTGTCATAACTTTAAAAGTAGCATCAAGTTTGGCCTTCGAAGCTATTTTGAGGGAATTTTGCACCATAAATGGCGATGCAAATGCAAAAGGAGACAGAAGGTATTCTTTCCTGCCGTCCTTCGAGAGAAGTTAAGGCCCTTGCGGAAACATCTGAGTTCTAGTCTACTGGTGACTGGTGAAACCAGTGAGTCTTCTGTGCCTCGAAGAGTTATCACCGCTTCTTTCAATTGTATGATCTTCTTTGCTTGTCTCAAACTCTTCCACCGAGATGAACAAGTTTTCTTTAATTCATCGAGCTCACCTACCACCTTTAAGTGGCTCCTTGTGGTGTTATTTAGGTGCTGGTTACCACGGAGGAACCAACCTTAAGTATCGGTACCTGGTATACGGGAAACCTGATCCACCGTGAACTGGTTGGTGGGGTAACCCTGAAACATTCTGGAAATGTAGCCTCTTCCAAAGAAATTTCCCTTCGAGCCAGATCAGCCTTAGTCTGACCACTGAAGGGATAAACAATATCATCGAAGTCCTCTCCATCAGAAATTCCTTCTTTAGTAGGGTCACCTTCCCCATCTTCTCCGTCAGAAGGGACACCCGAATGGACAGAGATTTGATCGTCCTCTAGTGAGATTTCTCGTCAAAATCAAGGACGGGAAGTGCAGGACCCGGACGGTTTAGACCTGAAGCATTTTTTGCTTCATTTTCCCTCTCTTGCTCTTGCTCACTATCATCTCCAGAGTTTTGAGAGTCATCATCATCTGTTTCCTCGTCATCTGGAGGATTCTTTAGTGGGCTTGGTCCAGGAGAAGAAGGGGGCTTGGAAAAGGCCCTTAAAGGCAGGATCCTCCAGGGGTAGAAGGTCACGTGCTCGTGACTCTCATAGTAACACCTTGTAACGAGAGCTCTCCAACCTTGAGGAGCTCTAAATATTGAATTGAGTCAGTTTGAGTAATTGCACGTCTTAGTGAGCGCGAGACGGCTTAGGGCAAGTATGCGGTCGAGATGTGTGTCTCGCTGGCCCGGGGAGCCGATGTGCGGTCATGTGTGGTAATTATCGCGTGATGTCGCGATGTACTCGGACAGGTACCATATTTGGATTCAGCGACTGGCTCGTGCGGTGGAGGACACCCCAGTGATCAGTTTCAATCACTCATTGCGATCTTCTGACCCCGCGTTGCCGCGTGAGCACTTCTCTTTGTGCGTTACTGTGAAATTCAAGAGATTGGCCTCCAAAACATATCCACGCGTAGCGGTGATTAAGAGTCATCAATATACGAAGGCAAAACATGTCACATTTTGAATCCCTTCTCCTCCCACTTTTGGTTTAGGAAGAGGAGGACCAGAAGTCAAGGGCGAACAAATTTTTCTTTTGTAACCTTACACAGAAAAATTTCGGTTGAGATTGCTGAAAGTGTAAAAACGTGATCAGAGAAGTGAAAAGCCCCAGTACTCATGTAAATCCCGATTTAGAAAATTTGGTCCGTTTTCGTCAATTATTGACCAAAATTTGGCGACGGAGGACTGAAATTTCGAAATCGAATCGTATATCGATAGGCTTTAGGTTAACATCTGATCGATAGGCTTTAGGTTAACATCTGGTCACAACGCTTTCAGTCGTCTTAAGCAAGCGGAAGCACTTTTCCGATCATTTTGGTCAAACTTTGGACCAAAAATGATATGAACACACCATCTCTAGCTGAATTTGTGCGGTGCCTTGCATTCGCACCTCGTTTCGGACATAAGTGGACAGGGCACATAGAAAGGTGGGCACAAACTCAAAGAAATAAATGATTGGACTGATTTATTAGGAAAAGTCTGTCTGAATGAAATCCTTAGAAGATCAGCTAGCCCCTGTGATACAGAGGCAACGTCTGACACAACACTCGGAGGCATCCAAGAGTCTTTCGCTTGTCTTTTCCCAGTAACTTGACGTCAACTCTCCATTTGCCGTAGAAGAAGGCCGGTACGGCTTTGGTGATGGTGAAGTCATTGGAGAGGTTTCTGGCGACGTAGTTTCCCTGCCAAAACAAGATATTTTGTACCTCCACCTGCCCTAAATCTGGACACTTGTACCAGAGCGTTCAAACGGAGGGGTAAACGGAAGACCGCCCGTTTGAACGCTCTGATTTGTATATCACGAAACTTCACAGAAATCTTATGTGCATAGATGTCTTGTGAAGATCTATTCTGGAACACGACTACCATGTGAAAGGTATTAGGCCGTATATGATTGATCTGTTTTTAACAGTCCCTTTACAATATCTAGTCTCGGAGGTCAGTCCCTTTCCAAGTGTGTTGCTAGCGGTGCACTGACCCTTTACGCGGGTACACAACGCTTAAACCCGGCGAAATCTGCTACGGAAAGAGTTCTCAACTATCAAGTTGAGACTCAACTTGATGACTGCGCTCGCAGCCCAGATAAGCGACCAGCGGCAGAGTTGTATCTCTGTCTGAGCGTGAAGTGACGCGAATATTTGTACGCTTTAGGTGTGAGTTTTGATTATCTAGCTCGCAGCAGCGTGGTCGGTAAACAAAATTTTGAGGGACCTACTGATTTTTATCTTTTGTTCTGTACAGTTACGTGGGGTGAAGCCGATCATGGTGGGTGAAGCCGATCACCCGGGTTTAGGTTCCCTTGCTTGACGAGGTATTCTGCGGAGGTGTTTAATGAACACCTAGACTAAAACATACGGGCGGGATCGGACAGTCGAAGTTCGGCTCTTTGTTAAAAGCGACTTTTATCCTCTTGACGGCGTCCGGCATCATGGTCTTTGCGGCCGAGCAGGGCCTGGTGATGGCGAGGGTCTGAGCGTTCTCCTTCCAGCCGCCGCGTGAACTCCAGGAGGAGAACAACATCCGGCACTGAGGGAGACAGAATCTTATGTTACATAAGATCAGACGTTACTGTCAACTGGGGTGAAGCCGATCACCCATCATCCGACCAGCCTTAGTGTGTGGTACCGAAAACCGTAGAAAGATCGGTGATCGGCTTCACCCCACCATGATCGGCTTCACCCCAGTTGACGGTACCCTTCTTTTGAAATTCCACATCCTAAACTGATTACTTGTTTCACAGTTGCGCTTGAAATTTTTGGTTAATATTTTTGTTTTTGTTTGAATTACAGGGCCTAAGAGCGGCAACATGAGTGTCCAGTATTTCCAAGATATTGTTGCTGGACCTCTTGCTCAGTACCTGGCGCTTTCAACACAGATTGGTGGAGATGTTATGGAACAAGCAAATTACGTGAAGGATGCTTTCCAGTTAGTAATTTTCCAAATAAATCAATCCTGTGACATATTTGTCTCCTTGTGTATCTCGTGTTTTATTCACTTGGTTTTGTTTCTATTTTTCAGAACTCAGTTGAAGTTCTTGCAACTAGCAGCTACACGTTCCAAGCCCACGAATCAAAATGATATGGTTGCTTTGCTACAACCAACTTCCAATCAAATAGTTTTGATTCAGGAACACAGAGAAAAGAAACGTGCTTCGCCGCAATTCAACCATCTTAGTACTATTAGTGAAAGTATTTCAGCCCTTGGATGGGTGGCTGTGGTAAGTTTCCCAAATGTTATCTCTATTAATGCAGAATACTTCCTGTGTTTTGAGAACAGCATGGGTGATATTTATTTTTGTGCTGAATTTTGTGTATTTGTTGAGTTTTTCTGTAACCATCTTTTTTTTTTCTTTCTTTTTTTTCTTCTTGAAAAACTTTTAAATTCCAGAGTCCTGCTCCATCTCCATTTGTTAAGGAGATGAAAGATGCTGGAATGTTTTATGGGAACCGTGTCCTCAAGGACTTCAAGGATAGGTAAGAGAATTTAAGACAATTAAGAAGATAGATATGGTTTGATTTTTAACCTGGTAATCCCTCTTTGTACCAATTTTTTATGAACTATTCCATTTCATTTTCTACTTTTAGGGACCGCAAGCATGTTGATTGGGTGAATGCATGGATGCAAACTCTAGTCGAACTCCAGGACTTCGTGAAAAAGCACCACACCACTGGCCTAGAATGGTCCAAAGCAGGTGGTGCTCCCCCTCCACCCCCTCCAGCCGCTATGCCTCCACCTCCCCCTGTTCTTCCTGAGGGTGACCTCGCAAACCTTGCACTTGATCCCACTAAGGACAGATCAGCACTATTTGCAGAAATTAACCAGGGAGAGAATATCACACGCAGTAAGTAGTAGTAGACTGCACGTTGCTAGATACATAACTGCTCTTCACGTACATTCCGAACAAGCTTCATGTTAAACATTTGAACTCTAACCTCTCCCACTTTTCCCTAGAATATCAGATTAACGGAATCTAAGTTCAGAATACCCTTACGGTTAACTCAATAATGAGTTTTGAATACTCTTACCTTAGTGATTACCTCGCAACTTTGTTGTGGGTTGGATTGTTGTCATTGAATACTTGGCTAATTTTTTACATTGCTTCCAGGTTTGAAAAAGGTTTCTTCAGAAATGCAGACTCACAAGAATCCCAACCTGCGTTCCGGACCAGCCTCATTCAAACCAGCTGATGGAGGGAAGTCAGCTGCCGGATCTTTCGCTGCACCTGCCCCAGACAAACCACCCAAATTTGCCAGGGAAGGAAAGAAGTGGATCATTGTAAGTCGCCACTATTTCTTCTTTTTGAAACTTACTAGGGAGGTTATTTGTTAATGCGCGTGCAAAAAATTTGAGAAATATTGAAAAAAACAAAAATATCTTGTTTTCAGGAGTACCAGAAGGGAAACAAAAATCTTGTTGTTGATGGTGCAGAGATGAACAATGTTGTTTACATGTTTAAATGTGTTGATTCTACCCTCATTGTGAAGGGAAAAATCAATTCTATTGTGATGGACTCTTGCAAAAAGTCAGCAGTTGTCTTTGACAATCTTGTTTCGTCTGTTGAATTTGTGAACTGTCAGTCTGTTCAAATGCAGGTGAGATTTTTTTAGAACTAGTGTTTAATTTGAGATTTAAGATTTACTGTGCAATCAATGGACTTGATTTTGATTCTAGGTGACTGGAATAGTGCCTACCATTACAATTGACAAAACTGATGGGTGCCAGATGTACTTGAGTGAGCAGTCTCTAAATGTGGAGATTGTCAGCTCCAAATCATCAGAGATGAATGTCCTCATTCCCTCTGCATCTGGAGATTATGTAAGAATCCTGATTACTAACATTAATTATATCTTTATTGACATGCTGAATGGATCAAATAATAATGCCAACTTTTTGTTTTTCAGACTGAACATCCCATACCTGAGCAGTACAGAACAAGGGTCAGCAAGAGTGGATTGACAACAACGGTAGTAGAGAGCTTAGGCTAGACTTTCACTCTCAAGGCAGCTGGTGTCTCTTGCTCATTACATGCACAAGACTTCATCTATTCCCTGTGCATAGTGTCAAATATTACCAATGCAACAGTAACATAGTTTTGGTGGTTAACTTACGCATTTCTTATGTGGGGCAGGCTGACAAAGTAGATCTAAATTTGCAGTTTGAGTTTAAAATTGTTCTGCCAGCTGCTCATATAGCTATAATTACTCCAACATAACAATAGTTTATTGTGAAAGAGTCTAAGATATTCTTTCAGTTTGTCCCTGTATCTGTTGAGTGCGCTCTCAATCATCATTTCTCACTGACTTGTTGCTCGGCACATGTGTGAAAGCTCAAAAAAAAAAAAATATTAACAAACAAAGTAAATGTGCCTCATGCATAGTAAAGCGAAATCTATGAATTTTCATATCATGAAATCTAAAGAAATGTCATCAATTTCTCATGCATTCGGTTCAAAAGGGAAATGATGTGCCTTGATGGCAATAAAAATATTGATGTATTGGTGTGTATGCTTGTGTGTGTATGTAAGTAATCAGAATGTGCTTACAAGAATAATGCTCATTGATGATGGATGGAAGTTTTAAGACCCATCTCATCAATAAATTGCTATTTTCTGTGCATGTAACTAAATCAAGACTTCCCGTTTTTATTTCTCAGTATTATTTTATTGAGATCAATAATCTTTTATAGGGATTGTGATAAAATCTCTCTGTAGTGTATTTATTGATTTGAAGGAGCAGTTTTTAAACACTATATTGTAATTTGATTTTAGGTGGTTTAGATATGGCTGATACAAATACTGTTTCTTCAGTTAATTCATGAATGAACAGTATTTTGTGTACATTGCATACTCTTCCTCTTCATGGCATCCATTTGTTTTGTCTAGTTTGGGTTTGTAAAATAATTTTTCATTCTTCTGAATTGTCTTTCTTTATAAGTTTTTGAACTTTTTTCTTTTTCATTGTAATGTGTTGCATTTGCTTTAAGGTTCATGATTTTGAAAGAGAATGTTTTCAGATGGCCTCTTGTGCACCTTAGAATCATTTTTCATAACATATTGTTGAAACCATTGACCAAACCTGTAAGGTTTAATCTTGAACTTGTCTCAGTAAATCTAGTTTCTTTCTCGCTGACATACAGCATTTGTTCCTTGAGGATTTTGAAAAGACTTTTTCAGGATTAGTCTAAGTGAAATTAGCTGTGAATTATGAAAGCATGGTTGTTGCTACACAGGTGTATAAAAAATAAACTAAATGATTTTAATTCATGATTTATTTTTTTTTATCACAAAGTTTGCTTTATATAGTATCACAGAATAATTATCATAAAACTCCACAGGCGACATAATTATCGATGCATTGTAGTGACCAGAACTAAAGCCACACTATGCCATCCTTTGCTATGCGATAATTGTATGATTTCTGGTCATAGGCAGTTCTGACCATGGCACTAAACAAATTCTCCTCTATCATCTGAGCAGGATTAACATTACCTTTACTACATTCTCCTTCATGGGGTTTCACTACTTGGCTCAAACTTATATACACAGTGCTTTGTCCACTATTATCTTTTGACTTATATCGAGATGGAGCGGATGATTGAAAATGACTAGGTCTTGTAAATGCGACAGTCACTTTGTGATCGGCTGTACTTTTTTGAAGAGCAGACAATAAACGCTTGAGATAGGAATCCATATGTTGCAAACCTCCAGATAAGCGGTCTGCCCAATAAAATGCTGGGAGGCTGTCCACAACCACCAGACTAACCTGAGGTTTGGATAAAAGCATCTGGCAAACAATTAACAAAACTTTAATTTAAAAAAAACATTAATAAAATAACAACAGATAAATCTGATTAAATAGTAGGTCCACGCACCTTATCTAATGCTAGGAGAGCGGTATAAAGATTTGTGCTATCATAAACATTTAATATTGTGAGGCGCTTCAAAGAGTCTTTAATGGAAGTCTCAACTAGACTTGAACTCAACTTCATTCGGGAAGACGTTGGTGCTTGAGCTATAAATTCTTTCATACGAGCCTCAATCAGGCGAACTAACGTAACAAGAGGTTGATGATGGTCTGTATCAATTAGTAAGACCTCCACACCTGTGCACCAAGAAAAAAAGACAGATTCTTTCAACCTATGTGAAAACCAATGGCAATATACAGCCACTATGGAGAAATTTCCATTCAGAGAAAGCTTTATCAGATTCATTCACTTACCTAAGCCACCTCTAGGGGGTGAAAGGATGGCACGCGCAATCCACTGGAGTACTAAAATGGACTTGCCTACTGAAGCCTCCCCTGTAATTTCAATAACATCCCTAGCCAATGGGCCCTCTCTCCCAAGTAGGTGAACATCTAAACCACACAAACTTGGTCGACTTGAAAGCCTTGCAAGAAGCTGCTGTCCTGATTCTGCCTTGATTTGATAATTCATTTGGTCCTCTTCAGCATCTGAGTATTGTTTACAAGAAAAATAAAAGGTTAGGTGTGTCTTATAAGAAACACAAATCAAGTAAAGTCATACGTACATGTACGTTGATAATTTTTTCAGTAATTACTAACAAAATTATAAGGAAAGATGGCAACTTACTCGATAAAATAATTGCAAAGTTTGTACTAATTCAAAACAAATTAAGATTTTGACTGATCACAAAGCAACGTACAGAACAGATTTCGATATGACATACGAAACTGACGTGACAACTAGATTTCATTCAATAAATCAGGAAGACTGGAATAAACGTCAAATCGTATGGCGTGTGTCGTATCTATACAAAAGAATGCAACTATCAAAATGTTTTACCGGCCCAACCAAATCAGCCGCTCGTTCAGTACGCCACCCACCTGTCACCGCCTTCCAGAAAAGCGGCGCGCGGTTCAACTCGTGCGCGGAAGAAAAATAGGGGAAGGGGGGCGGGGCGAAAGGCGAATTCTATCGGGATGCTGCTTTGTTTGGTCCAGTTCCAGTAAACGTCTCCTCAGACGAAATACTTAAATTGACAATAAGCCGCCAGAATTCTGCAAGTCACATATTTGACGATGAAAGTTAGTTAAAACAGTGGAGAAAGAAATCGCCGAAAGACGCCTGTGATGTAGGCAATCCAGTGAGCTCGCAAGCAGCAACATGACTCCATTGTCAGGTTAGGACCAGTCAGTGTACTGAGAGGTCCGGTTAGTCAAGTAGATACAGTGCGTACCGATTTTAAAGTGACATAGCAGTGACTCAACGCCCCAATAAATCAAAACGCCACCTTGACCTTGGAACAATCAGATCTAACAATGGTTTTCCGCGACGTTGTTGTTGTTTGAGAAAATAAGTTCCTCCAATCATGTTGGGCAGTGTCAATAAACGAGCATCGGAGCACACTCCGGCTGAGGGGATGGACAGGGATGGTCTTGGCTGGTGGTGTCCGCTGAGGGTTTGTCTGTGACATGGAGACGACGGAGACGACGGAGACGAGGACGATCGAATCGGAGCCGCTTCCGCTCATCAGTGACGAACGATACGGTAAGTCAACTTCTTGAATGCATGTCTCTGGTTACACGGACCAGACTAGGAGAAGAAGTATATATCTCTTCTCCTCCCTCTTGGAGAGTGAGGCGGGAGTTTCTGCTCGAATAAGGTATGTTTATGTTACTCGAAAGACAAAGTGAAGACTTTTTTTGTTTTCCGGAATTATTCCTTGATTTTGCCGAGCGTCTGTTCCTTGTCTAATCGCGCGCCGGACCGGCCATTGTCGTCCAGGAATGAAAATTAACGAGATTTTATATAGTTCCAACACATGGTTTCAACAAAGGCTTTCTTTCTGTCGTTCTTTCGGGTAAAATATCTCGTTTGCTTGTGTCTTCGAATTAACTTCCGCAATCCTCCATTGCCGCCGCATCCTTCCACCCACAACCCGTCCCTGCCCTTTGGCCCCCTTTGTGACTCACCCCGCCGCCCGCCTCATCGCACGGGGCGGACTGACTGCACGGGAGGCAAATGAATTGGTCATCAAAGTGTTCTCCGAACCGAGGCAGAGCAAGCGGCGCGACGCTGATGGGACGCATGGGACGCCTGTTGCTTCGGTCAATGACCCTGTCCTGGGCGTCCATACGCCCTCCCCAGTGCGAAAGGACGATATCGAAACGATGTCGATTCGACATGGATGTCGACTATTTGTCGTTTTGCATGTCGCTTTCGACTCGAAAGTGGTCCTGAAAGCGACTGGTCGGCGACATTCGACATCGAATCGACATCGTTTCGATGTCGTCGAATTTTCCTTTCTCATTGGGGATCCTTGCCGACATCATTTTTACATCCCTTATCTAAATGTAAAGAAATAATCTGCGTCGTCTAATTCATCTTCGTTCCTTCAGTGTTCACTGGAAAATAAAACAAAAAATACGTACAAACTTCTCTTCTTAGAACTTAAAAATGTAATTGATAGTTTTGGAAAGCTGTAACAAACTTGCCTTATGCAAACAACATTTTAAAATAAAAATAGCATTTTTAGAAGTTCGCATTCAGTACAAACTTTTCAAACGTCTTGCTAGTAGGCGCTGTGCGTAGTACGCATACATGATGTCAGCGGGATCGTTAACAGGCGAGAGGAAAAAGGGGGGGGGGGGGGGCAATGTACAGTGTTGT
>CABIKL010002664.1:0-12190 GCA_902196195.1 Aptinothrips rufus
GGGGGGGGGGGGGAGGGGGGGGGGGGGGATAAGAGAATACATATGGTGTGAGCACTTGACCCAACAGATACTATGATAGCCGTCGCACAGTGGCCGCACGTCCACAAGCGACAGTCCAGTCGACTCCACTCCACTCTGCTCAGCTGATGTTGGTGATTTCGATACGTTTTATTTTACAAAAGCGTACCTCATCGATGCTCGGGACAACACTGTAAAATCTAATACCTGTTTTGGGGAGTCCTTCCCCAGAAACAGGGCTGAAGTAACACCAGTTTTGGAATTTTTGGGGGTCATTTTCAGAGCTATACCAGGACACTCAAAAACGCATTTCTACATAATCCTCCAAACGAGCCCCCAAAATTTGGAAACTGGTGTTACTTCACTCCTGTATTGGGGAAAGGGCTCCCCAAAACAGTTATTAGTTTTTACAGTGAATATGTATCTCTCAACGCAATATTAGTCTAAGAATCGTAGCTGCATTCGTAAGGCAGTCGAGATTGGACGAGATAAACTGTCGTGTTTCGATGGCATCGACCTGCCCGATGAAGTTGAACGGTGATCGATATCTTCTGAGTCCAAAAAGTTTCTAGCCTATTGCGAGCTGGCCGCTGAGGGCAAGGGCAGCGCAAGGGCCCGTGCCCTGCTGCCCTGCGCGGCGCGTAGGCCTTGTCCTACCGCAGGCCGCAGGCCTACTCGCGGTCCTGGGGAGTAGAGTGGGCAAGCGGCAGCTGGTACAGTTTCATATCGGGGCAGGGCAGAGGTTGGGTTACTTTGGGGAGAATGGCGCAGCGGGTTGGATTCGGATGGTGGGGGGTGGGGGTGGGGGGTGGGGGCGGATACGCGAGTCCGGTTGTGTCCTTGTGACCTTTCGTACGACACGTGTGCCAATCTTGGACCTCCACCACCTCCACCCTGGAGTTCTCACCGCGAGGCTTCGTTCACCCCCAAAAATTGTGTGCACGAATACATTCACATCTGCCTCTTTAGCACTCTAAACGAGTGATTATAATAAGCAGTTATGGGATCATCTAGGATGATTTTTAGGTCATTGGTGGTAATTTTTCGATGCTCAGGGGTGTAATCCAGATGGAGCACAAGCGAATATCGCCTCACTTTTGCCGTGCATGACCTTTTTTTTCCCACATGACCAGCGACCGTTCCAGCAGCGTAGCAACATAGTGGCATGTTCACAGCCGGATCTGGCTCAGCCAATTTCTTTATAAACATTTCTCGAAGATCATTGGTTTGGGGGATGTTGATAGTAAAATCACTGATCAGGAAACCGATAGGTAACAAAAAACATGCGACCGAGGACTTTTCTAAACGTCACTGGACGTCGTTGTAACGCGCTCTGCTACTGTAATTTGTTTCCGCGAAGTTGCGAAAGAGCACTGCAAATTTTCTTACCGAAGCAAAGTCGGAAATTTACAAAACTTGTCAGAGTGCTTAGGACACGTTTTTAAGTATATTTTTGTCGTAGTTTTAAGATTATTCTTAAAGTTATGCCTGACTTGAAGCTCTGAAATTGTTTTAATCGTAACTTTGATGCCTTATTTTTCCTGTCTTTAGACGTGTGTGTGTGTTGACGGTCCTTGCCATCATGCTTCTCCTGATCGGGTTGGTCGATGCTCGGTCAGTAATCGCGCGGAGCAGTCTGAAGGAGTATAATCCCCCTCTTCTCCGGGCCGTCATTCCGCGAGAAGGTCGCTCCAGTATCGAGGCGAAGGGGCGGGGCGGGGCGGGGCGGGGCGGGGCGGGGCGGGGCGGGGCGTGGCGGGGCGGGGCGGGGCCCGGAGCATTCATCTGGAGAGACTTAACGCGAACTTTCTCCCGTGGCGTTCGACATCGGTTGAGCCCCATCAGGACGTACCGCCTCCCACCTAGAGAGCCTGGAAGAAGAGAGGCGACAAACTGTCATGGCGGCAGTGCAGTGGGCCTGGGAACCGCGCCGCGCGATCCAGCTGGAAAACAGCCTGCAGGTACGATGCGACGCTACCTGGGCAACTGTGTCGGGCACAATGGATCACAGGCCTGCTATCGCCATGACAGTCGTGGCCGCCTCTCTCCTTCTAGGCTCTCTACTCCCACCCCTTCATTCATCTCTCTTTTCAACGGTTAGGCGCTTACGCTTTTCCAATCCAACCCGTCAGTTATCACTCCCTCTGCGCCCTTCACCGCACCGTCCCCCTCCTCCAACCCGTCAGTTATCACTCCCTCTTCCCCCTTTAGCACCCCCACCCCCACCCCCTCCTCGCCCGCAACGTCCGAAAGCTAGGACAATCCCTTCCGACTACCCGCCCACGAACATAATTGAGAAAAACTTTGGCACCGCAGCTAACTCTATTTTCTTCACCGGCTTTCTCTGGCCCCCCATTAATCCTGCTTGAGTCCGATGAAAGGAACCAGATACACAGGTGCTGTTCTTTCGGCGGGATTTTTGAACGGGGTTCCCTCGGCGTGTCGGGAATCGATAGTTGGCGTGAAATCTCCGGCCTGTGTGGGCACGCTCTTGGAGGGGCTCCTGAAGGTGCCCCTGAGGGGCCCTGAGGAGCCCTGAGGGGCACTGAGGGGCCCTGAGGGGCACATGTCTGCACCTGCTGCTTCGCACGCGGCTAATACGTCTGTCAAGGGCGGCTTTGTAGAAACCCTCCGCAAAATTGTATTTCTGCAGGAGCAGCGCGGAGCAGGCCCTGAGGCCCTGTGTAAGCAGCCAGTGAGCAGCGCTCAGAGTACACACCACAATCCACTGGAGGCGGGACTTGAAGCCCTGACTCCCTCTCACGCTCATGAAATCTGTGTCGTTATTTTTCTGAGGAGTAGAGCAGTGAGTCGCGGGTTCGAATACTGGTGTTTCTGTCTTTTCGCGCCTCTCTTCGCAGACGAGGCGGGCGGGGCGGAGCAGCCAGCTGCGCTGCGGTCGCTTCCAGTCGGCCGCAGACTTTGCGTGAGAGAGCGACTTCTCAACTTGCATCGTTACGGTAACGCAGCAATAACGCGCTTGTAATATAATGAGGCCGTTAGGGTGACGCGGCACGTCTTCCCCCTCCCCTCCCCTCCTCCCCGATGATCCCCTCCCCTCCCCTCCTCTCTGATGACCCCCTCTCCCCACCCCGCCTCCTCTCCCTTCGTCCTCGTACATTGCATTGACGTCGCTGACAAAATGAATCGGTCCCGGCAATTCCAAGGTGACGTATCGGAGCCCCTTGATTTTGCTGGCCGATGTTATCCGCGCCATTCTTATTGTTTTCCGGACTGGTTCGGTCGGCACGGAACGTTGACCGCCGGATACGATACGGCGCGACGGTCAAAGGTTCAAATACCAGACCTGCTCCGACGGGGTGTGCATGTGCAGAACTTTCCTTTTGTTTTTGGCATGTGTGCATGTTAGGCATGTCCAATTTAATCTTTGAACACACAGGACGAGGCTAAGCGACAAAATCTGAAAATTTTGAAGGCAGTTGCCCGACAATGACCGATTCGAGGCGTTATTTGTGCATGTTTAGACAGAGACTTCTGTACTTAAGCACGATGATGCAAAGCAAAAGGTGGCATTTGGCGATTCTACCGCATGGCCCGATAGAAAACGGCAGCAGTTTCCCGCGGGCCCACTTAAAACGCGAGGCTCTGCATCTCGGCGGGGAAGAGGCGCTAATTACAATTTCTGATTTACTTCCTGTCGGAATCATTGCCCAGCAGCCTGCGATACCTCGGCCGCCTTGTGGTGCACGGGCAGCCTGCTATTACTATTCAACAAAACTTTGCCGCAAAGTAGTATTCCGCAAGCCGTGGGATGAAGAGGAATTCCGTCGTGAAGTTGCGAGACCGTTGGTGAGCGGCGTGACGCGGGTCTGTCCTTAGAGTCATGGTGTGGGCGGTGGAGAGGCACTGAGGGCAGGGAGCTGAGAAGAGTCGCCGTCACGAGACAGATCTAGAGAATTGCATTTCAGAAAATGTACCGCGTGAGTGGTAATTATTAACATCCTATCTGTGCGCAGCAGTAGTATGTATCGCTCATAAGCGGTAAATAAGTTGTACGCAGAAAAACCAAAACCCAGAATCTGGGGCAACTCAACCCAGAAACAAAGGGTAAAATTATTTTTGAGTTGACTTTGAGACCTGTTTCAAAATGACCAGGAAGCTTCGAAACGCGTTTTAAAATAGGTCTCAAAATCACCTCCAAAAAAGAATTGTTGCCCTTGGTTTCTGGGTTGAGTTGCCCCAGATTCTGGGTTTTAGTTTTTCTGTGTGTATAGGTGTCAGTGATCAATGACTCTGTACGTCACAGGCTCACGCTCACGTGGCTATGGCGGTTCTCTCCCCTGAGTGTTTTGAGGGCTGCGGTGCCCTCGACTGACTGACATTCGGTTGGCGGCAAATACCTGCAGGAAGCAGTCGGTCTGGGGCGGGCGCTTTCTTGTGGCTTGCTGGTGCCACGGGCGAGGCGGCCGAGACGAGCAGCTGGCGGGTCGAGTCGGATGGAGCGAGATAGAGCGATGAGGCGGCTGGCATGGAGAGCGATCAGGTCGAGCCCGACCCGCCAGTTGCTCTCCTCTGCGAGGCAGCCAAGGCCTGCGTGGGTGGGTCGACTCGCCTCCAGGCAGGCTCAGGAGCGTCGAGAAGCAGGTCAGGTCTGTCAAGCACCAGACGCGTCTTCGAGTCTGACACCCACCACTCCTGCTCCGCACATTGTAAAATAAGAACCATTCTTGGGGAGATCTTGCCCCAAACCAAGGGTAAAGTGACACCAGTTTCAAAATTTTTGAAGCTCGTTTTGAGGAGTATTATAGAAATGCGTTTGAAAATGTCCTAATCATTTTGGTGTAGCTCTCAAAATTTGCCCAAATGTTTTGAAAATGCTGTTACTTTATCCCTGTTTTGGGGGAAGGGCTCCTATTAAACAGGCAATCTTTTACTTTGTGCAACCCTCTTAGTCAATAATTAATATTGTACCTCTGTATCCTAAATACTTTGAAAATAATCCCGCAAAACAAAATTTTAGGATGTGAGTGACAGTATTTTTCGGGATTAGCATGAAGGTGAGGGGCGCGGAAGTTACTAGGACAATGCGACTGTCACACTGTCACAGTCATTTATAATCCGTAATTGTACTTTTCTCGTGATTTTTTCCTGCATATGAGGAACGAAAATCCTCAGTAGTAGGCATCCAATAGCGCCTTCTTACAAATGTGTACAAACCACTGCTGCGCATCTTTCACCGAGTTTCCTTTGGCTTCGTACCCATATCCGTGATATATTCCTCCGTACCCTACTCCATTCCCCACTCCGTACCCCTCTCCGTTCGATTACATGTATCACGCCCGTCCCGTTCGTTATCCTCACGGGCTTGACATGTGCGCGGCATGTATAAATCCCCGGGGCGGGGCGGGGCGGGGCGGTGGTCTACCGCTGCTGGCTGACAGGGTCGTGCTGATAGAGTCGCTACACGTAGCCTGCCTTGGAGTCGACTGTCTTTGCACACGTCGCGCCGCGCGTCGCGCGGAGCACCGGCACAATCCTCGCCTCGGAGAGGGAAAGTTGTCGGGGCTGTCCATAAATTACGTAAGATTGAGATGTCACGACGAAAATCCTGCTACGTATACATACGGCAAACTTCCTGTCACGCGTGCTTGCAAGTTGCTTCCAAGCAGGGTTTTCTTGACGTCACCATCTTGCGTAATATATCGACGGTCCCTCCCAGCTTCACTCCCTCCATAGGCTGACTGACAATACTTATTATCTCTCTGTTAAATTTCTCATTATTTGCCTGTTGTCCAACACAGTGGTCGATAATTTTCATCTCCGCTGCTCGTATGGAGTTGGCCCGGCCCTCCGTGCGCCGCCGTCACATGGCGAGCAGCTCGCCTTCCAGAGATAAAGGGACCTGGTGGAGTACGAGTGAGACAGACCGATGCGAGCAGTGTGGGAGCGAGCGAGACAGAGTGCTGCTGAGCTCGACCCGCCCGCTGCTCATCCCTGATTCCTGCCTTGTGTGGGATTAGATCATCTTCCTAACCGTACCGTCCAAATTGGCATTACTAGTTCTGATTACGTCATAATGTGGTTACACGTGTGAGTCGACCGTCCCGGCTGCCTCGCCTTGCCCGCCCGCGTGCCGAGCTCAGCCTTGGAGCCGGGCCGCGCTCGGCCTCGTACTTGTGGACTGGCGCGCAAATTCGGTTATCAAGTTAATACCAAACTCCCCAAAACAGTGTTTCGTCATTTGCTGTCAAGGGAGAGCCAATCTGTGCGCCGAATCTTTAGCAGGCGAACCACCAGGGAGGGGCGGGGAGGGGAGGGGAGTTGGGAGGGGAGGGGCGGGGAGGGCGGGGGTGGGGGGTGGGGGGCCTGCGCTCGCCTCGTCATGCATATGGATGTAAAGTTTGCGCGGCACACTGCATCGCGACCTCCTGCAGTGCTGCCAATGGTCGCCAGACAGAAGAGTGCGAGAGAGATGATAGCTAACATAGACTCTGCAAGTGCGCGAGAGACAACAAATGAGGTGGGGTGCAAGGGAATGCCATTATGTCTCAGCACTCTCTCACTATTTTGACAGTATCCATTGTCGAATTTGCGAGTTATTAACAATGAATAAACATTTTGCTGCTATAGCCATTGGTAAATTTGTACATATTTGTGTGCAGTTTAGTTAATAATATACTGTTACACAGCATGTTTTTCAATGCGGTTTGTTTGAACAAAAGTATCAGTGACGTGTGACTGAGGGCCTAGCATGTCAGATCATATTCTTCCTCGGATGATAGTACACCTTCCATCCCTCCGCTTCCCCGCTATGGTGCAAGCCCAGCACAGCACATCATTGTTAACAGGGTTACCATGCGCGCTCACTCAAGACTGCCGTATATCCGCTCCTCCCTGGGCCAAACACCAAGTATATTATATCTCGGCCACTCTCCGCTCTCTCCGCATATGCGGCACGAATCAGAGCCAGAGCGGAGGCAATTACTGATGTCGCATTTTCATCTTGTGGTAGTATTCTTTCTCACGTGTATTCTTCCTCTTCTTCTTCTCCCTGCTCTGAGGAACGACCGAGGAAGCGCGTTATGGAAGGCGGTGCGAGTCACGCGCTGCTCACCGCGCGCTATTCTTCGCTCCGTTTACACTTCTTCTTTAAATCGAATTGGAATGGTCTGTGCTCAAGCCCGTGTGCTGGCGGGGCGGGTCTTTTGTAGAGGAAGTTTCGTTCGATCAAGCGCCATTCAATGTTTACTCCAGACTTCACTTTATTCGTGCTCTTATTTCCAGGACGCTTTGTATTTGTTGGAAGGTGCTTTTTGAATTAAGAGCACTTCGTGCGGATAAAGGAGAATTGGATATTGCTTTGGAGAGATCTCCTTATCAACATCGAATTTCAAGCATTGGCACCGGTGCGAAGTTCCTATCATCTTAAGACATACGATTAGTTATATTTGCTGGCCGATTAATTGTTCTCCCGAAAGTTCAAAGTTGTGTCGACTCATCCGTTAGAAAGGACGTATCCGGCGAGCGATCGCCAACACAGACCGATCTGAACGGAGTCCCCGAACAAAGACCGAAGCCGCAGCAAATCTTCTAAATTGATAATAAAATTAAGGTAGATTTAGAACAAATGTAGAATAAACTTACTGTAGATGCATTTAACCTAAATTCACTATTTTTCCTATGGTTGCTTCTTGCGGTGCCGGCCGCTACTGTGCAGCTGGGAATTACTGGTCTCTAATGAGCGGAAGACCTCTTAGTATTCCTGGCAGGCCCAGCCCGGCCCAGCCCGGCCAGGCCTAGCCTCACGCCTTCTGTTGGCTGTAGCCGCAGCACCACGAGCTCGCTCTTAGTTTGACTCGGAGCGGCAGTGCGATGATTTGCACTTCCAGCTCTCAAACAGATAGCGTAAGAAAATCAATGGTTTTCCAATTAGTACACTGTAAAAAGAAATAACAGATTTGGGGTGCCCATCCGGATAGAGTGAGGTGAAGTAACACCATTCTCGAAACTTTTTTGGGCTCGTTTTGAGGATAAAGTATAAGTGACTGCAACCGCGGTTCATAGTCATAGAATTTGAGAGCCACATTTTCAGCCTGATGTGAGAGGGATTGTCCATACACTAAAACACCTAGGTGAGATCGATCGACGGGCTTCTTCTTCGTAATCGATTCCGTCCAACTTTCTTCTTTCGTGCTTTTGATTTTAAACAAGGGAATATTACTCGAATTCACAGAATTCGGTTCCTAGATCACGCCCCCCGTCACCGCCGTGAGTACTTAAAGTGATTTATGGACGGTCCCCAAGAACAATGTTGACTTAGTTGTGCATCGCGGTGGAATACGATGTCCTCTATGCTGCTATTCGCACCATCATAATCCGTGCGCGTGTTGAACCTACTGTGCTCATGCGCTCGCATTGCTAGCACACGGTGTCCAGGGACTTGTTACCAGACTCCAGTGTTGCCAACTCGACTCGGTCTGATTAAAACGAAGCCATGAATATTCACAGCCGCAGCCTCTCGGCTACTGTTGCTGTCAAGTCTTCCAAAAGTCACCGCCGAATTTACTTTCGGATGTCTATTATTTTTAATTATCATATGTTGGTTGTAGTGGGTGGAGGTGACAAGGTTGGCAGCGCTGAAACACAAGGCTTTCTGAGACGTGCAGCAGCGACCTGCGTGAGGACCTCCCATGCGTTCACGCCCTTATGCAGAGGGCATGGAGTGATACCATCGTCACGTCTAACCTCGTTTTAGGACTGCAATGTCCATGTTGGCAACAGCACACCGAGACTTTACCGAATAAGTCACATAGAATTACCGGGATTTTTCCAATTCGTCCAAGTTTTCCGAAAAAGTTTCCGACCGGGAGCCTTCCAACACTCCGAATGAAAAACGGCTTGTACGAACAAGCATTCCTTTTTTTTTAGATTTGTCATAGTCTTTTCATCTCCACATGTGCATAGTAAAAATGGGTTTCCTCTTCAGTTCAATATCAATGGGTCCAGGCGATCCGTCTCGAGTGGATGCTGCGCCGGGGTAACGCCAGCGTTCCGCCAGCCACCCCTCCCCCGCCCTCCCCGCCTCACGGTAACCACCCCCTGCCCTGGCCAGCCCTGTTCAGCTCCCCTGCCTCCAACCCCCAGCGGTACCCTCGAATGCCCGCAGGTTAGCGAGCACTCCTCGACCACTGAAATTGTCCTCCGTTCCTATTCCGCAAATATGACTTGTTTTTATTACTTTTCTCGTGGCCGTCCCTGGCCGGCACACTCGGAGGGGAGGGGGAGGGGGGGGACGCCCGTAAAGTCACACCGACAATAATTGCCATTCTGACGCCGTTATGAAACTCTACCCTACACGTTTGGCGTTGCATGCTGAGGTCTTTATCATTTTCCAGACCTTTTAGAAGGATATACTCTGTAAATCTGACAGTGTTACCGTCCTAAATTAGGAAACGTGTGATCGCTGTCCTACACTAGGAAAAGCGCGATGGCCCATCACACTCTTCTAACAGTGCGATGGCCCCGTGCTACACTTGTAACAGTGCGACCAGCCTACTGTCACAGCAGTATGATGTAGCCCGTCACACTGTTACAAGTGTATAGGGCCATCACACTGTTAGAAGAGTGCGATGGGCCATCGCGCTTTTCCTAGTGTAGCACAGCGATCACACGTTTCCTAACGAAGGACGGTAACACTGTTAGATTTACAGAGTATGCGCTGTCCACAGCTCGATCACAGCCGAGCACACTGCCGCCATGACACTTGTCACCTCTCTCCTCCGAGGCTCTAGCTCTGTCCTGTCCACACAAAGATATTCGAGTCGACCCCGCAGCTCCAAGTCGCATGCGGGACGGCCGGCGCGGCTAGTCAACATCACACCCAGCTATGCGAGAGATAATTGATCCACTAACTGGCGGCGGCGGAGTGAAAGAGTCGACAGTGCAAAGGAAAGACCTTCTAGAAACAAGAAACTGTGCACCTCCCACGTCTGACTGTAGGTTCGCGCCCCGCCACCACAGGCGCCGCACAGCGCCGCACCCCGTGCTGGCCAGTATCTGACTCGGTCCAGAGCGCGCTATTAGAGAGCCCCTATTAGAGGGCCCCTATTAGAGGGCCCTCTGTTAGAGGGCACCTCGCGGCGTGGACCAGAACAGACAGAGCTCAGCACGGAGAGAATCAAGGTCAGGCGAGGATACAGCAGCACTGATTCCATGCGCGATAACATTCTTTTTTACAGTCAGATTGGACACGCTAACCCAAACTCCTCTGCTAGTCTCTCTCTCTCTCTCTCTCTCTCTCTCTCTCTCTCTCTCTCTCTCTCTCTCTCTCTAAACGTTCAATGGTCTGTTTTCTTATCCTCGGGTCAACTATTTACCTTTTACGACTCCAGAGAATATTAAAAAATTCACGACAAAAGGTTGTAAGAAAGGAAACTGAAATGTGTGACGACCCAAGCTTAAAAGAACTAATCTGTTTTGTAAGTTAATAACAGGTGCCAAATTACGAAAGTTTTCATGAAATGTTTCTAGCATTGCAGGCGGTATGCCTCTCCTCGGCTGCTCCCTGCCTGGCCAAAGGGGGACTCGACCCAACCTCGAGCAAATTCGAAATCCTGCACACTTGACTGGCCACATCCAAATTATCCTCAGGCTCATGACTCAGGGAACACCAGTACCGCCTCCGAGACGTGGGTTGTTGTACAGCACACTGCCAAGTGTAGAACCACGAGAGAAGGGCGCCCTTCTCTCATGGCAGAACTATGAACGCGTGACGAAGCGTTTGGGAACGAAACGTCTTATTTACAAAAGAACGCCTCCCTGCAGAGCGAAGGGCAATAAGGCGTTTCGAAATGATACGTCCAACCGTGTTCTAGAATCGGGTGTCAACACCATGGCATCCTAACGCTAAGGCGTTCAAGACACACCGGTGTTTCGTATTAAAACGTCGTGGTGTTGACATCCGATTGTTGTAGGATGCCGTGTGCGGCGAATCATTTTGATGCGCCTTGGTGCTCTTGAACTTGAACTCAACAGGTACACGTTCTTTCCAACATGGCGTTCTGTTCCTATTATCAACATCTTCTTAGACGTTCAAGCGACATAGGTTGTAAAGAGAAGAAAAAGACATCGGGGCGGAGCAGTAGATTGTTTTCGTACGCAGCGGAAAGCGCGGGAGGGAAAAGGGGTAGGGGGTCATTTAAAGCATATGGCGTGGAGTGATTGTGGGGGTGGAGGTGTCGCCGCGCTGGTTCGGGGGGGGGGGGGGGGGGGCTACACACCTCGCCGGTCACATCGGGGCACAGATAACACCGCACTAGATCGGCGAACGAGGTTCGCTGACGCAGTCTCATCACATTAGAGGACAGCCCCGCGCGGCCGAGCAGCGGCTGGGGGGTGAGGGGGTCATTACAGGGCACACTCATTAGACACGCGAGGGGCGAGCGTCACGCGGCATTCTTCAGGTTCGTCACGATTCACTCGTCACAGCAGGTCACGGAGCAGCACTTCACGCGCGTGCGGGATATTATCACTGACCACTTGGACAGCACGATGATCACTAGACACTGCACTTTCACCGCATCCCAATAACACTGCACTGCACTTCACTTCACGTCACACGTCACTCGCCATGGCGGGAATAGGGACTGTCACGGCACGTCACGGCGCTGTGACGACACGCTGCGCGACGCGGCGCGGCGCCCACGGACTGACACTAGCACACAGACGCAATAAGCTACACTTTACACAGCGGTCGCGGCTGATTAGTCCCCGCCTGCGGCGCTGCGGGGAGGGGAGGGGGCGGGGGCGGGGGCGGGGGAGGAGGTCCCTGCACCAGGTGCTCTGCAGCCCGCCAGACACGTGCGGCCCGGGGCGCGTTCACACGCGGCAGAGGAGAGCTCAGTCGACTGCGCTCGAGGCCCCTCCGGTCTCGACTGAGCAGTGCCTGCCTGCTCTGATGGCGATGGCCCGCCACTCCTGCCGGGCAGCCAGCCAGGCAGGCAGCCAGTCAGCCTGTACCAGGCCGAGCTGGCAGCCAACCATCCAGGAGGGCCTGGCCTGGCCTCTCCTCTCCTTTCCGCCTCTCCTACCCTGCGTTGCCAGTGGCGGCTCCAGCCCTTTGACGTCCCCTCCCCACTTCATCCCTCGCCTGCCGCTCTCCTATCTGTCCTCCCTTTCCTTCTCTTCTTCCCTTCCCTCTCCTTGCCTTCCC
>CABIKL010002665.1:0-12187 GCA_902196195.1 Aptinothrips rufus
GAGAGAGAGAGGGAGAGAGAGAGAGAGAGAGAGAGAGAGAGAGAGAGAGAGAGAGAGAGAGAGTTCTTGATGCGTCACAGGAAGCGAGCAGCAGCACCACTAAAATGAAAGCATCGCGGAAACAGACGCGCTGTTGTTGTGAGCACATCGGCCCTACCGCCGATGATAGCGAAATAAAGAGGGAAACAGCCCCCCACCCCCACCCCACCCCCCATCCTCGCTCCCCCTTCAAGTTCTCGCAGCAGGCCTACCGGAGAATGCTCGATACGGCTTTGGCACGGGCGGTGACAATCCATACCTATCTCGTCCCAGCCAAACGAGCAGCGAAACGTCCGCGTGGACTTGAGTGCTACAACCATCAGTGACAACCAACGAATGTGAAAACATCTGGATGCGCAGACCAACAACTAGAAAGAAAACGTTTTGTATGGCGCAGAAAACGTTTCGTTAGGATTTTCCTGGCCTTTCATTTCCTTTGCGATTGCGAAAAAAAAAACTTCAAAATTACTAAGAAATGTACATGTGCTTCAAATTCTTTGTAATTGCGAAGCGTTTCTTTGAAACTATTTTCGGATTTTACAGTGAGTACATTGGAGCACATGCAACGGTACTAAGCCGCGGCGCTGGCTGGAATGCCTTCTAGCCCGTGCAGCAGTCAAAGGGTGCTGTTTTAACGCGAAGAGAACAGCTGTGGATTATGTCGTAGCACAGCGGTGGGCTGGCCACACGCTACTGTACAGTAGCGAGTCATGCGAATACAGTACAGTACACAGGCGACAAGTGCAATGCCCGGCACGGCGCACCGCGACCTGGCCGCGGCACCCACCAGTCAGCCAGCGTGGCGTGGCGTGGCGTGGCTGAATGGCGTTACCAAGATCATTTGTCCGCTCTATCTGTTTTACGCCCCGGGCGTGTCCGGCTGGGACCATGCTGGGACGAGCTCGGGGCGCTGCTCTTTAGGAGACAGCGTCGGATAACAACTTCACTCTCATATCCCTCCATGAAACATTTTGACAATAGGCAATGAACTTTTTATTTGGCAATAGTACTGCTGTTTAAAATTGTTTCATAGTTGCCAACATATTTGTTAGTAGCCATGAACAGATTTTTTAATGACTTTAAATTAATTTTTTTTCGTTCATAGCTTTAATGAAAAATCGTTCAGAACTGTTAACCAATTCGTTAATGGCCAGTAAAAAGTATAGTAGTAACTATGTAACAGTTTTAAACCACAATACTATTGTCAAAGATGTTCACAGGAGGATGAGGAAGTTCCAAAAGCGTGTTCGGCGGTATTTGAACCTGCGTCGATAACTTCAGCAAGGTTTTCTATGAAGGCTGGTCGACCACGACGTGATGTTCTTGCGTCCAAATACCAGCGCAAGCACGGATTCTTCAATGGCAAAGCAGCCCTTTCTTTCCCGCATAGGACTGCTATGCAGCAGAAATGCTTGTGTTTACCTGCTCGTCCCGTCGCAATACTTGACAGTAAGTAGCATTAGCGTCGAGTGTTACCGGGCGCCATTCAGCAGCGGCTGCATGGCTATCCCACACTACCGATAATGTAACGTCTCATCCTGACAGATTGCGCTACTGTACCTTACTGCCAGTGTGGCCCGGGCTGGCTCTGAGTGCGCAGACAATGGCTCGAGGGAGGAGTGGGGTGAGGGCAAGGGGTGGGGGAGTAGTGGCGTCGCTGACAGTTGACTGTCACACCTGACTTTCTTCCCCGCGACAGCCAGTCGACAGGTGAGACGGAGGGTGTTGTAAGCCGGTGTGTGGCACACACCGTACACCGTTTCCTGGAGGCAGGAGGCGGGTTCTCCCGCGAAACGGGCGAGGTGAAGTAGGATCGTGAGAAAGCACACTGACAAGAGCCGAGCAGCTAAGGTGTTTCACTTTCGCGAGTAAACGTACACAAAAATGCTTAGACCTTGAACGCCAGGATTGGCCACGGCCACTAAAAATGTTCAAAGTTTAGAAACTGGTACAATCCCTGAAATGAATGTCCTCATCAGAAATAATGACATCGCTCTTTCGTTCTGGTGCTTACATCCACCCTTCCAGCAGTCTACTAAAAATCAAAATCCAAACGATAAAAAACACATTGGTTTCTTTCAAATCCTTTCGATTTGGAATGCTTCATAACGTTTAGGAGCCTTCTTTAAATGCCATGACTGCTTCTGAGTGGAAGCCAGCGTCTCACTTACCTTCCGAGAAGGCGCCGGAGTGGCTAGCAAGGCTCGGGCGGAGGGTGACCTTTAGTCCACCATAAGCCTTCCGGTCACAGAGCTCCGGCCCGGCCCTGCGCTTCCCTTAGCCTGACCATCTATGACGAATAGATTAAGCTGGACCCGCACCCAGGCCCAGGCAATAAACCCTATGCTGGCAATGCATTTCTTAAAATCCATGAATTTTCCACAAATTTTGTCCGATTTCTTTCAAATTTCGATGAGATGTTCCTTAAATAATTTAGAGTCGATTGTCAGTCTGACATTGTTTATTTTTATCAAAGGCAAACAGTTAAATGTGTGTGCCAATTTTCAATTTGGCTTTATTTTGGAATGAAGAATGATTTAGTGGTAAACAGAGCACTACCTAGATAAAATGTCATGCATATCCTAGAGTGTGTCATCAATGTCATGCACTTCTTAGCGCGGTACATCAATGTCATGCATGACCGAGTGTGTGACATCGATGTCATTGACATTGATTTCACACACTAGGAAACACATGACTTTTGTGTTAACACTAGGAAATGCATTACATTTGGTGATGCACCTGACTTTGCAGTGAGCAGTTTGGTTGGTTGGTTGGTTTTAAGGGCACAACGTCCTTGAAACGACACCTCACAGCGGCAGGATGCCACCGCACGGTCCGCAGGGCCCCCGCAGAGATAAGCGCAGGAAGGACATTTGGGGGAGGATCAGGGACGGGAGGGGGGGCCTCGTCCAGAGCAGCAGGGAGTAAACGCCCGGTATAAAAGCAGGAGGTGGTCCTTGGCGGCTCGTCAACAGCGCCGTATAGGCCCACAACAGTGCGCCGCTTTATCAGGTGCTTCCCCGAACGGCACAGCACGGCACAGCACGGCACGGCAAGGCATGGCACGGCCTGTTTGACGCCTCAATCGCGAGCCAATCACCGGGCAGTATACAGGCCGCGGGACGCAGGGACAGCCCGGGCCGGGCCCGGCCGGGCCGCGATACGACGCCGTACGACGAGCACAGAGTGGCGATAAACCCGCGGCAGTACTATGCGGCCATCGCCTGCCGCACGCCGATCAAGATCGCACGCGGTGGCCGCGCCCGTAGCGACCTAAACTTTCAATTTGATTCCGCGGGTTCAAACGCCTGCGGATTCACGGCAATTTTTCCCACGCTCGTGTTTAAGGCCAGGTGCGTCTGCTTAGGACCAAAAGGTCCATAACTTTACATGGAAGTACATGCACGGTCTGCATTGCCCTTCAAGCAGATTAAGAGATTAGCGCGTGGTTTTGGATTACGGAGCGGCTGACGGAATGTTATGTGGCAGAGGGCCCTCTGGGGGACATCGTCACGAGAGCTCAGCGCCACGTACTGTACCGGGCCGCATGCACGCTCGCTAAGTGTCTTCTGACGTGAACCGCTTAAACGTGACGCATAGTTTGAGCCGCGAGCCCCGCCCCGGGGCGTGATACTAGTCACGTGACAATGTGCTGGCGCCTCGCAGCCTGTGTGAACCGAAGCAGTACTTTATGAAAACATTCCCAGTAAAAAAAAAATAAAAAAATACTGCTTGACATAAAAGTGGGGGTGGGAGTAAACTCCGCGCGCAACAAATGTTGGCGAATGAATTCTGGATCTTCAACCTGTACTGTACTGCCCTGCCGTGTTGCCGCCTCATTCCCAGGATGCCACACAGAGACACAAGCCGTGAACTCAAAGCAATCTGCAGCCGTCCCTAAATCTCTCAATACCACATTACTTTAATGTCTTTATGCACGGCGTATTATTGCTATTATTTCCCCCCTCCTACTCCAGCAGGTCTCGGGAAGCCTTCGTTCCCCTTGCTAACTGCTGCTGGAGGGGTAAAAATAATCACAAGGAAGAATGAAGGCACGAAATTTCCACTTTCCTTCCACGGGCAAAGTTTAACATTGTACCAGCTTGTTTTTCTTTCCCCTTTTTCTTGCGATTTTTCTCGTCTTTTAGAGTCGGTTATTCGCCTGCTCTCTTCCCGCTGTCGCAGCCTACACTGCAGAAAAATTATTTTGAACAGGCTTATTAATTTATTTTGGTTTTATTGGCCCAAACAAATTGGCTATGAGCACATATTTAGCTACAAAATTCTTGTTGGACTGACCATTATTTGTCTCGGGGCATTAACAAATCTGTTTTGTTAATAGTTTTCTTCACATCGACATTTTCGTCACAGCTATACAAAATTCGTGCGACCCGCTGAGAACGATAATTCGTTGCTTTGAAATATTTTTTCTTAAAGTGTACCGTTCTCTCTCTCTCTCTCTCTCTCTCTCTCTCTCTCTCTCTCTCTCTCCCCACCTCCCCCGGACCACTCCCCTCGTCCAAGGGCGGCAATCTTGATACTTTGTTTTATTCTTTGTATCCGGTGGGTGGACGGGGCTGGATAAGCTTGTGCAGAGAGGGTGTAAGCAATCCCTCTTCGCCGCGTCCCTCCCTCCTCCTCCTCCTCTCCCTGTCTCCCTCCTCCATCCGCAGCCCTATCCCCGCCATTGGACCCGCTGCCTCCTCCCAGCCGTGCTAATGACCGTGTGGACCAGCCCTCACCCCGCCCCGCCCCACCCCGCCCCACCCCAAGCGACTTGCGCCTCGCTCTGCGGCAGTATAGGCAACCCCGAGACCGTGACCACGCCGCGTTGCCTACCATTCAGGAGAATCTTTAATGATAGCAGCACTACTTCTCATACTCCGTGAGGACAGCCCAACATGTACAGCGTACAGGTGTGTGGCTGGAAACCGAGCTGGAAAGATTATTGGTCTCAAGGCAAGACAGTACTTTCAGACTAAAGTCATATAAAAGTACAGATCCACTTAAGAAAACTAGAAAGCAGTTGTGTTCAGAAAGCAAACTTTATTAATGACTGGCTATTTTTTGTAGTTTAAGCCATGGAACACTGTACATAAACTATAGTTTCCCTCTAGATACAACTAGATCCTTCCACCCTGGAAGGGTCCGGAGTGGGTCTAGAGCGGGCCTCACTAGAGTAGGGATGCTGGAGCGGGGCGCTGGAGCGGGGCGCTGGAGCGGGGATGCTGGAGCGATCATCGCCCAGGGCCCCTCGGCGGACTTTACGAGCAGCGCTCTGAGGGCGCGCGGTGTGCGGAGGGACCTGTGATGGTTCGGTCAGACTGAGACGTCAGAGGTCAACGCGCGCGGGGCGTGGCGGGGCGGGGCGGGGCGGGGCGTGGCTTGGCGTGCGGGAGCAGCAGGCATGCAAGCACGTGCTGCGGGTCCAAGGCGAGGTGGAGAGAAGCTGCTACCAGGAAGGTGCTCGGAGGTTTGTTGATGGGGACCGGGCTGCGCAGGGAAGGGAAGGGAAGGGAAGGGAAGGGAAGGGAAGGGAGGAAGGGATGGAGAGAAGAGGGAAGGGAAGGGAACGGAAGGGAAGGGAAGGGAAGGGAAGGGAAGGGAAGGGAAGGGAAGGGAAGGGGGGAAGGCGACGGGCTGGAATTTGTAGAGCCGTCAGCACTGGGAAATAAAGTAGGACGCGCGGGTAGGGCGGTGCAGTGATGGATAAGCTCGGTTGGGCCGCCTAGGGCCGCCGTGCTGGGGCTGGAGGGGAGAAGCAGGGGGGTGGAGGGGGGCCGCAGACAAGCCGCGGCCAGAGGAGTGTTGTGATCGTGTTATTGAGTGAAGTCAGGTGTATAGCCGCGAGGGAGGATATACACCCCGCCGCCCTATTCAACGATGACATTCGGTGAGCCAGTCTGGAGAGAACAGCGCTCTTTTGACCCGTGAACGGACTTTACCCCTTACAAATCATCTCATAATTCGACCGACATAATAAAAAGGATAAAGTTCACAACCAACTTTGGACTCTACCATTAGCAAGCAGAGTATACTTTGCAATCCACACCCCCATCGGGATCTGCGTCTCGCGCTGTGTTCCTCCCCTCCAGCGCGGCTCGCACGGACAGCTCGTATAAAATGCACCCGACAGATGCACTCACATGCAACGCGACGCGACGAGCAGGAGGAGCTCGCGAAAAGAGACCGGCAATAAATGCGCTGGCGGCACCTTCCCTGCAGACTGGCGGGGCGGGGCGGGGCGGGGCGGGGCGGGGCGGGGCGGCGACCGGGGGAGAGGCAGCGCAGAGCAAGGGTGGCACGGGGCAGTGAAGAGAAGGGCATCAAGGGGGGGAGATGGTATCAGTTTATGGATTACTGCAGTCGTGGTGTGATTATACCACTCCGGGACTGGATACAACACGGAAGGCTTGTGGTTATATAATGCTCAGCCTGGACGGACCGGCGCGGGCAGGGGAGGGGAAGGGAGAGAGAGAGGAATGGGGAAGGGAGAGAGAGGAATGGGGAAGGGAGGGAGCGACCATCCCTCGCTCGCGGTCCTAAGGCCGTGAGATGTGTCATTACGACGGACGGAGGCTGCATGGCGCGTGCATTCTAATGAGTGGCGGGGCGTGGCGGGGCGTGGCGGGGCGTGGCGGGGCGTGGCGGGGCTTGGCGGGGCTTGGCGGGCCGGGGCGAACCGGGGTAGCCGCATGCACTGCTGATTGATATCTCGGCGGACATGTCGGCCAAGGATCAAGAGCATATGACAAGGCCGGACGGAAGAAATGTTACAGCTCGCTGCCAGCACAGCATGCATTAGTTCTCGCAAAGGGCGCGATATCAGTGCTTCGATACTGAAAAACCGAAAGGATTATAGTACACTCCTACAAGAGTATAGAATTTTATTCATCTCCGGCATAACACTTTCCAAGTTACGGTGATATTTTAAAAAACATTTAGCTTATACTTGTTCTAAAGTATGATAGAGTTCGGTTTTATAACACTTATACCATTAAAAAGAGCTTTCGAAAAGCATACTTCCACCCTTCCCTTTCCTTTCCACTGAATAAACACACGAAATATTATCAATTTATGGCGCTGCTAGATTATCAGAACAAACTTTTAAGGACTTCGGGGGCAAACTAAGTAGAAATCTAATCAAGCTAATGGAACATATGATTTAACACTTACAATGGCATGGGCATGAAGATGTTATTGAATATCGTACTTGATTGTAGCGTAATTGACAACAAAGTTTTTAAAAAAATTTAAAAGCTAGTATCCAGATGTGGATATACAGGAGTGGATAATGACACCGTTGCTACACCTACACTGCCTTTCTAACGAATTCGGTAGTTTGCTCATAGACACAGAAAAGAAATCCCTACCGCCATCACATGCAAACAAAATTCGTTCGTAGTATATAATATACTATATATTATGAATGATATCGTTAGTACTATACTAACAACTCTCTTTGTCATTCGAACGGATTTATTAGAACGTTAGGAAGACTGAAATTTCTTCGTAGTGTATGAGAAATTTGTCAGAGAGTAAAGAATTAATAGTGTACGTTCGAGAGGCTAAGGCAGCGGCGCTACGGACGGCGACGCCTGGAACGGATACGCAACAAGCTTGGTTTATAACTATTTCTTAACTTTTCTCTCCCGCCTCTCCTCATAGAGCGACTCACGGTAAAAACCATGTCTTGTATTCCAAAGGGTCTTTCAGTAAGGCGGTCGATTCCTTGGAATCCAAGGGAAGTGCCTTGGTTTCCAAGTAACCTTTCCTTGGATCTCAAGGCGCATTCCTTAGACTCCAAGGAATCATCTACCTCTCCTTGAAAATAACTACAAAAATCTTGGAGACCAAGACATTGTTTTTACCGTGCTCATTGCTACGGGCCTGGCCTCTACAGGCAGGTGGACGCCCCGTCGCCAGTGTGATGTCGACGCGCGATGTACCGCGTAGGGTCCTGGTAGGGTCACTGGCGCCGCCCTCGGCCGCCCTTATTCAGCCTCGCTGGCTGCCCTTTGGGCCGTCCTACGGGGCCGCCCTCTGGGTCTGCCTGCTCCCGCCGGGACCGGCAGGCTGCAGGCTGCAGTCCCTGGGGAGTGGAACGCACGGCGGCCCAGGGCGCTACTCCAGACCAAGACGCCACACCCTACGCTTGAATTGTTGAAATTTGAAGGTTTGCTGCGAAACCGGTATCGTACGAACGTGTGTTATGATGAGTATAAATACAAGCGCGGTATTTAAATTTTTAGCGACTTTTATGATGCAAATTAAGATATGAAGGTAATCAAAAAGCGGAAGCAAATCCTAATTTTTGAAAAGATTTGAGAAAATTGCTGTCTTTATTTCAGAATTTTAAACTTTAGAATGCGGTAGATTCGGCTAGTGATAAATGGACACCCTTTTCAAAACCTAGCTGGTCTGTTACATTTCTGTGACCCGAACGACTGGACATGAAGCCTATAAATGAAGAAGTGGGGCGACCTGGCGTTGTCAATGTGGCCGCGGGGCTGTCAAGCAGACCAGTGGGGAACTAAACGCTCGGAGTCAGGAGTGGCGCTGGGCCGCGCTGCAGCGGGCAGCACCCTGCAGACCTCCCATGGGGCGGAGAACCCCTGGGAGAGAGGGGCAGTGGCATTCGGGGCCGATCCAGGAGGACGTTGAGGGGGGGGGGGGGGGGGGGGGGGGGGGGGGACAAATTGTCTGCTTACATTTATTTTGCCTTCGTTCCGGGTGCATCCCCCCTCGCCCCCTTGGTCCACGACTTGCTGCCACCCAGGGATTACCGTAACGATAGGTATATTCGATCGATCTTTTTGAAATTTTCACGAGAATAACTATTAGATAAAATTTCTCTCGGAGGACGTTAAAAAACGTCAGATTAACATAAAAATGTTGCTGATTTTTTTGCAGCACTTTTGGAACAGATTTTCTACAAAAATGTAGCCTGATCACAGTCACCCCCTGACTGGAATCACCGCGTTTTGCGATCCGAGTCGTGGGGAAAATAGGTCGTGGCGAGGTCCCCGATGACGCCCTCGGACTCACCTGCCGTGGTCCACGGGCGCGGGCTGGTGCATCCAGGCCCTGAGCTGCGAGCTGGTGAGCGGCTCCTCCTTGAGGGCGCGGTGGTGGTGCGGGTGGGGGTGCGGGTGGGCGTCCAGGCCGAACATGAGCCCCTGGGACGCGGCCCCGGGGTACAGCTTGCGGCCCCACACCGGCTCCAGGTCCATGCCTGGCCACGGGGTGGCCGTGGCGAACGACTCGTCGGACCTCGTCGTGAGGCCGGGGCAGAGCTGCGGGGCGCGGACGACGGGGGCCTGCTGGCTGACGGCGGCTCTCTCCCACACTCAGCACTCCATCTCACTGCACAACACGTCCGCGACACGTCGCACGACACTCGACGCTGGGTATCCTGGCGTCAACAAGTAGTGGTGCAGCGAGCACTCCACTCGGCTCGGCTCGGGTCCGACACACGGCGCGGCTCGACTCGACTCGACTCGGCTCGGCTCGGATGAACAGCGCGGTGCTGGCGGCCGACTAGTCCCGGACAGACCGGGTCGTCTCTGCGCGGGGCGGCCTGACGGCGGCCTGGTCTCCGGGGAGACAGAGAGGGTGCTGAGGACGCGGTGCACTGCGCTGCGCTACGTTCGGCTCGCTCGCTGCGCTACTCGCCACTCGCTCGGCTCGGCTCGGCTCGGCTCGGGACCAGACCTCTGCCGCTGGGGAAGGCTGAACGGTCTCTGGGAGGCCTGCCCTGCCCTGCCCTGCCCTGCACGGGCTCACTCTTCTGGGACAGCGATTGCTCCGCTGCGGCGCGGCGGGGCGCGGCGCGGGGGGGTGCGGCGCGGTGGGGCGGGGAGAGGGTGGCCGCCCGGGCCTGGGGGTTGGCTCTCGACTTGCTGGAGGGCGGTCCCCTCGCCGCCGGCACGCCGAGGGGAGGGGGAGGGGAGCTGTGCGGCCGGGGGCGGGGGGAGGGGGGGAGGGTGCATATATGCGTGTTGCAGTGCGGCAGCACATATGGCTGGCCCAGTTTTTGATGAGACGCAGTATCTGGTCACCTGTTAGGCTGCCCCTCCTCCCACCCTTCCGCCTCCCGGCCCCCAGCTTCACAGAGGCTGGGCTAATGAGCCCCGGAAGAGTAAGGGCCGGCGTCCTGAGGACAACATCGCTCCCTGCGGCGTCGGTCTGACAGCCCAGCCACGCCACGCCACGCCACGCCACGCCACGCCACGCCACGCCACGCCACGCCACGCCGCGCCACGCCACCTCGGGGCGCTCGAAGGACTGCTCGGGGGACATCTCGCTCGAGGGGGTGATAAGTATTCACCGGCGACGAGGAGACCAGCGACTTGTTGACTTGGCATCTATTTACAAAGGCATATTCCAACGGATCACTCGAAACATTTGAATCTCACCACCACACGTGTGATTAAACTGCGAAAAGGTCTGGCTGTGGAGTGCTAGGTTCTGTGACTCTCAGTTGTCACGAAGAGGACACACTTTGAATGGCTTTCCTCCAGCAAAGCCAGAACGCAACTTCCTCGTTCCTTCCGTTTTCCCTTTCACCTCATCGCATATGTAAAGGCGTTGAATTGCAATAAGAGAAGGAAGGAGGATTTGGCAAGGCGGTGGGGTGGCGGGGAGAAGAGTGGTAGGTCAGGTAACCAGGTGCTCCAGCCCAGCCAGCCGTGTGCGGCGAGCTCCGAGCGAAGAAGGGCGCTCTAAGTTGGCCTCTCACTGCCGCCTGCCTTTAGAACAACCCAAATCACTGCAATGATTCTCGAATAGCTCACAAAGGTTCGCTTCGCTGCAAACCAATTGAAATTGGCGACGCAAAGATTCTCCCCAGCGCGCCTGGTGGCGGGTTCGGAAGCTTCCTAAGTCAGACAGCTGCGTCGGCTCAGCGTAGCAGCTCGCGTCAGTTCGGTGGTGGGGGTATGGTAAAGTTGAGTGCTGCGAACGCAGCATGTCTGACTTAGGAAGCTTCTGACTTGTCCACCAGGGGCGCTGCCGTAATCTTTGCGTCGCCAATAGTCATAGCCGAACGATAATGACAGAGAAAGGTATAGAGAGCAATGCATCCTGGGAAGATCTAATAGAATTTTTCCATAAAGACGTAAGAAAACAGAGAAACATGTATAACTTTTCAATTATGTATAATTTTTCGAAATAAAGTGCGGAAACAATGTCAGCTTATATTGCAATTTTTTTCGGAATAGCTTCTGACCGCGTTTTTACCGAGCCACGGTTTTATCACTATTGTCATTTCGAAGTTGGGTCGAACAGACCAGCCTGAACACGTAAATAATGAACAAATACGGCTTTCAACACGTTTCCAAATCTTTCTCTCCCCCACCTTCGATGTTCGCACTCTAAAGATCTAGTAAATTTGTTGTCCAGACTTAGTAACTTTTTAAGGGAGGGAGGGGCGAGTAAGACGAAGGTGACATAACTAGAATTAGTGACAATTTCGTTCTAGTTCATCACTCAATTTTTACGAAGTTGGTACTAAATAATCGACACTATATTTGTATTTATGTAGTTGTGTGTAAAAGCATTACGAAGTCCGAACAAAACGTTCAGAGTGCGGCACGCTCCCAGAACGGAGACACAAACACTTGCGAGAGAGGGCAAAGGCTGTGCTCCCAAGTGCATGAAGCCAGGTCAGGGTGCTAGGCGCCGTACATCCCCGAGGTCCTTCCCTTCCATTCCCTTCCTCCGATCACGCGCATTCAAGTTCAGGGCTGCGGTTCCTCTGGAGTGCAGATCGCCGACGTGTTCCTGGCGGGACGCTCCTGCGGGGTGCAGCTCGGCGCCGTCCCCCGGGTCGTCCCGGTGCGGGCGCGGGGAGGCGCGCGGGGAGCGGCGCGGCAGTGGTGGGAGGGGCGAGCGCCTCTGGGCGGGGCCGCGCCCGGCCAATAGGGACCGCTGTGGCGCTGAGCTGCGCTGAGCGCGCGCTGGAGGGGGTGGGGGCGCTAGCAGGCGCCCGGCGGGGGGCCCTGCCCGGGCTGGGCTCTGGGGTACCGTCCGGGCGGCGGGGGACGGCCGAAGGCAGGCTGCGGGCCGGGGGCCTGGGGGCCGGGGGCCTGGGGGCCGGGGGCCTGGGGGCCGGGGGCCTGGGGGCCGGGGGCCTGGGGGCCGG
>CABIKL010002666.1:0-12186 GCA_902196195.1 Aptinothrips rufus
CCCCGTGGGGTGGTAGGTGGGGCAGGGCGGGGGTGGGGTGGAGCACGCGGTGGAGTGGGGCACATCGGGACGTGACGGGGCCCGCGGCTGCAAACACCGGACCGGACCGGACTGGACCGGACCCTCGCTGCTTGCTGTTCCGGAACACTGTAGTGCGAGCTGCCCCGTGCCCTCAGTGACAATATGCATCCAGTCAAAGAAGCCCAAAGCGGAAGTGTGAAGAACAAAATGACAACGCGAGACGGGAGGCGGGGTGGTTCCGCCGCGGCCCCCGCAGTTATCCCCGCTCTCCCTCTCGCCGCGTCGGTTTGTGCTTCATATTTCCGCACTGCGCTTCGTTGAGTACCCTGTATACTCAGCAGTAATGCGTCTCCAATATGGAGAGTATAAGGAGGCTGTCATTGCCGAAAGAATCCACTAGTGTTGATAGACGCGCGGGAAGATATAAGCATGTAGTATTGACAGATCAATTATTGTGGTGATGGTATTGCAGTACTTTTGGCTATAAAAATTGTACTAAGATCAGTGGCAGCAATGCGGTAAGGATTGACAGCCCTCCGACGCTCCTAACAACAACTTGACTTGAAGAGCCGCTAGGCTAGGCCTGCACAGACCTTGGACTATGCAGCACCA
Organism: Aptinothrips rufus; assembly: GCA_902196195.1. NCBI lineage: Eukaryota > Metazoa > Arthropoda > Insecta > Thysanoptera > Thripidae > Aptinothrips > Aptinothrips rufus. Next base: position 634 of record CABIKL010002666.1, read on the forward strand.
ATGGCGCCCATCCCCAATTTTCCTGTTGCGGCCGCAACACCCCCTAAGGGGTGGGGTGGGCGGGGTTGGGTAAGTGGGTACCCCTCGACGCGCCGTACCGTCCTGCCGCAAAGCTGCTCGAAGAAACCAAACCCATCATTAAGGTACCTTATGTAAGTTAGGTGGGGTACCCCACCCCATCCACCTCGATGCGGCTTTTTAAACTAATTTTTCGGGTGTTTAAAATTATTTTTGGGTCCAATCGTGATACCTACTGTGGCACCGGGTACCAGTAGCTTCCAACCTGACTCTTCGAAGGAATCTGAGAAACCCCCTTCACCACGAAAAGGCCATGTTGCGAGGCCCCATCGGCGCAACACGTGGGTGGGGATCCCACCCCAACCACCTCGATTTTCGTGATTTTGCGGCTTTTTAAACTAATTTTTCGGGGGTTTAAAGTTATTTTTAGGCCCATTTGTACTAGGCGCGGCGTCCTCAGAGAACATTACTCCAGAAAGGTTAGGTTAGGTGAGGACGGGGTGGGGTGGGTACCCCTTCAGCTCCCTTCGCAACACCCCGGCGACGGAGGATGGGCGCCACTGTGCAGCACCAGCTTACAGCTCCCCCGCGCCGTGCAGCTGCAGGTGCCGCCAGGCGTCACCCGGCGGATGTGCAAAAAGGAGACAAAAGAATTTAAGAACCAAAAAAAAATGATAGAAAAGGAACGCAAAGAGAGGTGTCCACACTACAAGGAAATGTTACATGATACTAGACTATGAAAATTAATGACATTTGCTCAATTTTACCAATTTTACTTTACAGAGGTTTATTTTACCTGTAATATTACCAAGTAAAATATGTAAAAATCATGTAAAATTACATCCTTTTGTACTCTACCCGGCACCCAGCGTCACCCACGCTACAGCGCGAGGTGCCTCAGATAATAGCATACACACAAGCTACCCGGAAGAAGAACACTAAGAAGCGGCTAGCACTACGCAAAACTCAATTTTTTATCATTCGACGATTTACACTATCGCGATATAGGCTACACAGTTACCTACATCGGTTCACTGTTAAATTTTTGGCGCCAGTGCAGAAAAAAATGAAAAAAGAAAGGACAAGGCACATGGAGAAGTACACGTCAAAGAGTGATAAGAAATGTGATTTAAATACAGTTTAAATACAATATTCGTGGTGGGTGACACAATTCCTCTGCACTTTGAAAGTGGTTTTCAAGGATTCCACCACGAATGAACTCATTCTTCAGTCGGAGCGTGCGAAGCAATACAGGCACCGTGAATACAGGACAGGTCCCGCGTTGGGGTTCGCCACAGGTTCTCGGTGGGGTTCGCAGTTCGCGCTAGTTTTGATGAAGGACAGCCGATAGCGCGCTCGCGCGCTCTAGCGTGTTTTGTTTGAACTTGCTGGCGGCAATATCCTTGGTGCCTCCGCTCACCTGCACTTCCCTGCCAGTCGCTATTATATCGACTTTCCTTTGACAAAGGAAGCTGCTTCCTTGTTCTCAATTTATTCGGCCTTCATGCATTTAATTTAAAGATATGAGCTGTAAAACTGCCCAACGTTGACAACGTCTACTTTTTCTGCCTTGCCTGTCTCTTCCAATTAATGCTTAACCTCTCTGTGTTTACCTCACGTGATAATCTCAGGATCGGCCTTTGTACCTACCTTAAATCCTCACTCTCAAGGCTAAAATTGTGACCTAAACTTTCAAATTCGCCTTATAGTTACAATTTTAAAATGTCCTCCGGACGGCAACTTGTGGAGGCCTTGGCAAAGCGACTTAGCTCTCAAGGCTTTGATAGAGTTCTAAACAAGGTAACTTTCAATTAATTTCTTGAAATATAGCTGCTTCCAACCTATCATATCAAAAACCCAGGAAATCTTTATTTCAAAATATCAGCATTTGCATCAAAAATCTTGCTTGCCCTTTTGATCCTATTCACACTTCTTTGTATGCACAGATCAAAATTATCTCTGGCGGAGATGGAAATTGTGTTGTAGAAATGAAGGTGGGAGAGGAGCACCAAAACGCTGGAGGAACTCTTCATGGAGGGATGACTGCGACAATGGTAGACACGATATCTACTCTTGCCCTAATGACCAAAGGTTCTTCACCGGGAGTTACTGTGGATCTACATGTCTCGTGAGCGTTGAGAATTGTTCTGTCAATATTACATTGCTCTTAGTTTGCATATGTTCTCATTTCCTGTTTGTTTTTTTTCCTTTTTTAAAATAGGTACTTAAAGGCTGCAAAAGTCGGAGATGATATACTTGTGCAAGCATCAACATTGAAAGCAGGAAAAAATTTGGCATACCTACATGTTGATATAAAAAATAAAGCAACCGATGAGCTGATAGCAAGCGGTAGCCACACAAAGTACATTGGTTCACCTGTGCCAGGTTCCCAAATGAAGTGATTCGTGTCATGTAACACAGTTATTCTTAATATAAATGATGGAGAATTTTCTATACTGTCATGTTGTTTTTTCAATAGAAACTGTACCCTTTTCCTCCTTTGATTAGTATGATTGCAATTATGTTTTGACTTGCTCCATTTCAACTCATGAACAATTAGGATGTTTCTCTTCTTTAGAAGTTTGATATCAAAAGATGTCACAGTTTTGCCCCAAGCATGATAAGAAATGACAGCCAGAGCTAGGATTACTTATTAAAGAAAACGCAGGATAAGCAGATGGTCAAATTTATTCGTGCATCAGTACACTGTAAGTCCTATTCAGCAAAAGTGAACATTTGGTACTGAAACCATTCCTAAAATCAGTCTTTTTCCATTAATCAAATAAAGCAAGTACAAACAACAAAAATGCAAAATAAAACAGCTAATTCCAAATGGGATGACAATTTGCTAAAATCAATATTAAAGTCAACTGAAACTTAAGTGAAGCATGCTTGTCTCATGCTGTATATCAACATATTTTTGAAACAGTTTCTTCCTACGTGCTCATCAGAACTTATTGTACCTTGTACAGTCATGATCACAATAACTTATTGTAACCATGTACAAAGTATACAATATTCATAGCAAACAGAGTAATAGGAATTGAAGGCTACACAGAAATTCATTGACATCACTATACCATAGACTAAACAGCATAAACAATGTTAACATAAAGGAAATACAAGTATGCAACACAATTTCATTTGTTTCATCAGCAAACAGGCTCTACACACAAGATAGGCTTCCAGCATTTAAAAACTAACAATTCAATAAAGATAATTTGTCACAGTAAAGTCATTTCCTCTTCTTAACAAAAGTCCTTAAAAGAAATCACAGAATAACACCAGAGTGACAGTACGCTGATATTTTTAATTTATTTAAATAGAATCTTAGCTAATAATTAGTGGAAAGACTAAAGAGTTTGGAGTTGAACCATTGTAGTCAATTTTCCTCCATTGGCAGCTCTAAGCTTGCTTACTTGATCATTTGACAGAAATATTAATCCACCATCATCCAACTTAAAGGCATAAGAGAATTGATTGTTGTCCCCATTAGCAAGGACTATTTGACCAGTGAGTCCTGGAGGCAAACCTAGTTCATGGGCATTCACTGGTAATGGCATTGGGGACGGAGCAATTGGAACATATTGATAAGCAGGAGTACCATTCACTAAGTATGGATTAGAGGCCTGAGGAAACGATGAATTGGTCATGATATAGTGAGTATTCATGCCCACAACCTGAGGACCAGATTGGAACTGATTGTTAACTGGCATCATTTGATTCATGGGAACAAACTGAGTCTGGGCCGGCCGCATTGAGATAGAGTTTAGAGGTACAAAAGCCTGATTTGGTGAGGGTTGATGATACGCATTAGTTTGTTGCAAATTTCTCCTCACTGGCACATTCCTGGCGGGAGTGATGACAACTTGAGGTGCCCCAGGAGATGGCACTCTGCTTGACGTATCCAAGCTCACCGTCTTGGAGATGACTGGGCTCCACTGAGCTGGCCTCCTGTTGCCGCTGGTTGGTGTCTGCGGCTTCTTTTTGGGTAAAACAGGAGTCATAGTAACAGACTTGGTCAAGGGTTTGCTTGTGAACGAGTTCAAAGTAGCATTACCGATCACTGACTCTATGCGAGGAACGCCATTTCGATTTGAGCCCTTTGCATCAGTTTCCTTGATGACTTCGATACTATCATCACTGCCATCACTCAGTACAACGACTTCCTCAGGTTGAGTTTTACTTTCAACACGAGAAGGTGCTGGTGTAACTCTGTCCGGTTGAGAGGCTTTCTTGCGATTGATGTAAGTTCTCAACTGAGATGGAGCAGTACTTTGAGTAACAGTTGGTGCTGTGGCAACTGATGATGTTAATAGCTTTGGCTCATCCTTTTTCTCTAAAGGAGGAGTCCATTCCTTAGCTTGCACACTCGTTCCTCCAAAGATTTTAGTTCGATTTTTCACTTGTATATAACTGTTACTACTGCCAACAGGAGGAGTCCATTCTTTTGCCTGAACCACTTCGCCTGGTTGAGACACAGCTGGGAACAATGTTGTACTACGCCTGTGAGGATGACTGGACTGGCCTGAATTAGATTTCTTCTTCTTGTTTTGCACAACCTTCCCTGATCCAACCAGCTGTTCTAATGTTTTCCCATTGATCATTGACAATCCATCATGTCCCTCAGGAACAATGATTCTTCCTTGTTCATCTGTTTTCAAGTAAACTTTAGTGCCACAGCCTAATGTTATGGACATATTCCCTTCTTTGTCAAGAGTGAGTTTATTTGGTAACATCTTCTGTTGGGTCTGGGCATTACTGCTGTCAAGTGAAGAAGTGTTTAGGTCCTCTTCTTTCGGACTAGGTTCTGTATCGTTACTGCAGGGCTCAAAGGAAAAGTTCTTTGTCACACCAATGACTTTTTCAACAGAGGCCTTTTTACAACTAGTTTTCTCTCCAGCATCTTCTTCAGACCTCTGACATTTGCGTGAACGACCTGAGAACAATTGAATGCAAAGTCACGCACTGCCATACTAAGCTCACTAATAAAATATCTATTTGGATTGATATGGAAATATTTAAAATGAACATGGAAATGAAATATGGTTTAATTATTATTATCAAAGAGCATACCTGAACTGGGTTTCCGTTTCTTGCGATTCCGTGGCATCACCCATGCGTCATCCTCTTTCTCATCACTTTCCTCATCTTCTGAATCAGTTTGGAGCCAAGGGTTTTGAGTATCAACCCTTTGCTTTTTAGTTCTTAGAGAATGTCGCAGCTCTAAACCTAACGATCAAAAACAAAAAACATATTTCTGAAAATCAAGAAAAAAAAAAGGAGAGGAGGCAAAAAACGCAAATAACAAACTGCAATGGGGAGCGTCCAGTGGGGGCAACATGACCGGACATTGCTACCATGAGTGTGAGAGGAGGCAAGACAGAAAATGAGTCTTCTGTCTCCCTCCCACCAAGGACAACGGGTCTGGCCGGCTTTCCCAGTGCTCATCTTTGAAACGAAGAGAAGAAGTATAAATACCTGACTGAGATTCATCATCTGCAGTTTCCAAATTTGATTCAATTTTGCAGCTTGGAGTTGCATCCAATTTCATATCCTCCATTTTTTCAGTTTTAATATTTATTTCTTGTTTTATATTGGCAATACTTGAAGTGACTTCAACTCCATGTTGAAAGATACCAATCCAATATTTTTCAGATTCATCTTGTACATCTGATGGCCTGCAAACCAAGATCAATCAGTACTTTTTAATAGGCATGGTAACTAAAACTAAAACCATAATATAGCAATTCAAATGCAAGTTAGATAAATCTCGACTTAATTTAACAATTCAGAAGTACCCTTACCTTTTCTGGAACTCTTCCCATTCTTCATATAGTTTCCACCTTAACTTTCGAGCATTTGATTCCATTTTTGCCTCAAGACATTCGATATCTTTAACAAGGTCCACAAGATGTCGCTCTAATCTATCTTCACATGCTGGTTTCATTGAAATGGACTGAAACAGAAAGGAATTCAATTAATCTTTTAATACATTAATTTTCTGAAAAACTCTGAAAAGATTATGTAATATCAATGAATAGACAGACAATCAGTCTAAGTCCAGTTATGCATATCCAGTGTAAAAAAATGTTAAATAGTTCTCTAAATTCCTTCTCACCGAATTGTTTAGCCTCTGAATAAGATCAACATCATCATCTTCTTCACAGAGACTCTCAATCAGATCTCGAACTCCCTGTACAGAGTCAGCAACAAGCTCAAAGTGTTCTGCTCCCAAGAGCATCCAGTCTGGGTTGTAGTGTGGCCTCTTTGGTCTGTTCTGGCCTGCAGAAGAAAACAGAATAGATTATAAGCAATATAAATAAAGCATTAAGACTGAAGACCAACAGCTGTAACTAAATTTACTCCAAAACTCCAATCACTTACGACTTAAGTCTTTGTCTGCTGGTAACCATGGAAAATCTTCATTCAGAGTAAAATCACTATCTTCTTTTTTCAAAAAACTCCTTTCATCTTTTTCACATTCATCTGAATCCTCCTCACAATCCTCATTCTTATCGTTGGGAGCTGGTGTTGTGCCTGTGCTACTCCTGCAAAATAATATAGATTTAAGTTCAAATACTACAAAAATAAAAGCAATGTAAATTGATACAATAGCACATACCTGCTTGCACCTTCATCACAGCCTGACTCTTCCCCGTCAACATCCGCACACTTGCTCTTTACTTCATCTTCATCACTGCGTCCTCCGCCTTCATCACTCCCCTTACTGGTGATGCTTTTCACATTATTGGTTGATGATACTAACTTCTGAAATGTAATTTAAAAAATTAATTCAACATAGACCACAAAAAAAAAAATTGAAGAAGGTGGAGTATTTTCCTACCAGTTTGAGGTTAATGCTACTCGAATTTAAGGTGCTCATGGAAACTGACTCAAATGCTCTCTTCTTATGATGGGAACTCTTAGAGGCAGAACTGCTAGGTGAAGATGTGCATGTACTTTCACTATCACTCCAATCTGCATAAAAACCCTGAAAATAAAAACAGATTTTAATCTAAGTAAAATATGAAGTTAAATGTTCAATAATGTCACATTACTCATGACTTGCGTATAATCTTGTAGAAAGAGAAGAATCTGATACCTGAAATGCATTTCTACCAGACCGAGTTAGTCTTGTAACCCGTTTACTGCTTTCCTCAGTTTTTGGTTTTGCGACCTTGTCTTCTGCATCACTTTGGTGGCCATCTGCAGGAAGTGAAGTTTCGTTGACATTCACAGGAGGAGCTTGACTCTCCTTCTCCTCACGTTGTTGGTTATGAGATGATGTATCCGGAACTCGATTTGATCCTCTTTTTCTACGTCCTCTTATGTGCATTCCATTGGGCATGCGATATATCACTCTTGATAAATATTTCTGACTATTAATATCTGTACTTGTTTTTTTAATTGACTGCTGTAATTTCAAAAAATTACACTGGCTTTGATTTCATAGACATAATTAACTCAGTAAATAGCAATTACAAAACTACTAGTAGAGCACAATTCAACCACACAACACACAACTCTCATTAAACAAAGAAACGTACCCTTCCTCGTTTACCTCGCCCTCGCCCTCGACCCCGCCCCCGACCACGCATCCATGTGGGCAAGAAGTCTCCTCTTCCGGTTCGCACAGTAATCCTAGAAACTTCTGAAGATGGATCTGGTGATCTCGGCTTCTCTATAGGGATGACACATCTGTACACTCGGACACAAGTGCATAATCCAGGAGCAGAGCAGAACTGAGGGAAATGCAGGTACTGCCTTCCATGACGGTCCTCCCCGAGAAACTCGCAGTTCTGCTCACGAAGGGAATGGTCAGCGAGTGCATCTTGCATTGTTTTGTGATTGTGCTGCAAAGAGTGAGCAAATTCAGTTTAAAAACATAGAAAAGTCTTACTTGAAACTTGACATACTGCATTATAATATGTTTACGTAAGACTTACAACAAGGTAGTCACAAAGAGTTTTTACGAGCCAAACTCGTTGATGAAAGCTAAGCTCATGAAATTCATAGTATTCCAGCTGATTCCAATCACCCAAAATACCCCAGAACTCTTTCTCTATACCACATAGTTCAAAAATCTGTAAAGAAAGGAAAAATAACAGTAGTAAAATGTGAAAACCAGACTTAAGTGGGACATTCCAGATTTCACAGCATCTGATGCTTCTTACCTTTGCCGCATCCTGATTTCTGGTTTGGAACATTTTATACCAGATTGCAATCCTTTGAGCAAGTTTCCGACTCCAGATAGAATATGGCATGGGGGGAACATGTTGTAGCTTCGTTCTTTGTCCAGGAGGGCTGCAAAAAACATTAACAAAAAGCACATTTATTACTTACAATTCAATAAATAGAAAAAACTCAGGCATAGGATTAGAAATGTGAGCCCAGAAATATACAAACCTTAAAAGTGAAGTCATAAGTATACCAAGAGTCTTTGATGCTTGAGGCATCAAAAACATTCTTTCGACTTCATACTGTGGCACCTCATCTATGCAAAGTACTTGCAGTGTCAGTTGTAAAAAATGACCAATAAGAGGAACCTAATTAAAAGTAAAAATGACAAATGTGTAGTTAATGCAGTAATGTCATATAAAGTTATAACATAATAATTAGACCAATGAGGAAAAAAATAACTTTAACTTTCATGAACATACTTCCCAAAGAGTTCGCATTTGAGTAATGGCAGGTGGAGCAAGTAAAACTTCTGTCTCCCACCGCAATATTTCTTTTCCTTTGCCCTCTTTATTTAACTCTCTCTCCTCATTAAGTATATCTTTTTGCCTCGTTTTTCTTTTTTCACGGTCTTCTGATACACTTTCCAAAAGATGAGAGAAGAAGTCTCCAGCTAGAAATATAATTCAACATTACTTTCTGAACAACAATAAAAGAAGAAAAAAATGGGGGATATAAACTGACCAAATCTTTAACTTACTTTTGCGAACAACCTGGGATTCATTCTCTTCTTCATTAGTTTTAATACCATGGGTAGACAGAAGTGTACATTGGTCTCTCAATTCTCTGCAAGTGGAAAGGCGATCAAAACGTTTAAATGATTTAACACAAACAGTTGACTACACTGAAAGACAGAAAGGAAGAACTCTTACTTTGGAAGTCCAGCTAGTCTATATTCTAAAACTTGTTCTATTCGGAGAGCCCGCTTCGTTTGCACTTCATTGGGACCAAAATATCGGTATGCGTTCAGCAACAAGACTCTCACATCCTTCACAAAATCTACTATGGATGTATATACATTTTCATCAAAACGTCTCTGAACTGCAAAAAACAAAGAGAGAGTGTTAACTGTAGGAAAACATGTTTCTCTATGACTCAGGGCGGATCTGCCCACAGAAATAACAACTCACTTTCTTCAAACCACATTGGTGTTTGTATCACATCATGGTAATCTACCATTCCTTTCTTAGCTTCAGGATAATGAAGGAAAGTGGAATTGGTATTCAGTAGCTCCTGGAAAATTCTGTTGCAAATAAAGGCATATTAGACAGAACACAGAAACAAAACTACATTATAACAAGCAGTCATTCATAAACAAATGATGAGGACCCCCTAGTTGTGTTACCAAAACGATGTTGAAACGACAATGTCGAGAAAATTTCAATATGACGACGAGACAATGTGAGATCAACAAATCTTGCATGGAAACTACATCAGTATCATTTGCTGATTTCTCACTGTGCCATTGCACTCCTTCAAGAGATCAAGTCGAGGATAAAGTACACACTTAGCTTGCTATTGACTCTTTGTAATGCTTCCAAATGTTTTTAAAATTACCAGAGAATTACCAAGTACTCAAAAATTTCATCAATGTAGTATAATACTATAATGAGCATTGTTTCTTTAGTAACGTTTTAAATGCTCCATAGGAGATAATATATAGAATACAAAACAAATCACGTTTTAAATGTTTCTTAGATAATGATGTTTTTCATACAATGTAAATAATGTCGTAAAATAAAGTCTGTATTAAACATTATTTAAGAATCAAAATACGTTTACAGGTGCATGCCGTTACAAACTCGCGTAGCAAGACACAGCTGGAAATGCGCATTCAAGGCACAACCAGAGCTCCCCGATGCGCTTTGAATGCGCATTCCCTGGAGTACCGCGCTATGGGGGGAAGGTCTCCGCGGCGACGTAAAAGTGTCGACAGCAGTCTGCGAGTGTAGGGGCCAGGCTGGAGCTCACCTGTAGCCGAGCCTCAGTCCCTGGTCCAGCCCCTGGTCCTCGTCCTCATCGCGGTCCGAGCCGTGGTCGTCGTCGTGGTCCGAGTCACGGTCGCTGACGGAGGAAGGTCGCTCCTCCTCGTCGCGATGACGACCTCTGCCCAGACCTCGCCCGCGCCGACCGCGGCCGCCGCCCCGAGCGCCGCCCCGCGACGCCGTGGATCTTCTGCGACCTCGGCGAGGCCTGCCCGTCCTGCCCTCGCTCGCCCTCCACTCTCTGTCCTCATCATCGTCTTCATCTTCCTCCTCCTCTTCCTGCTCGTCCTCCTCGTTGTCCACCTCGTCCGCGGCCTGACGAGACATAGAGACATTGACTGTTAGGTTAGTGGCAAACAAAGTCTAAAAGTGGGGGGTGGAAAGGGGGGGGGAGGGGGCAAAATTCACGGGCAATACTTTAGAACGCGATAGCAGGGTGCTCACAATTTAAAGGAAACACTTCGGAACGTCATACCAGGGTGTTTGAAATTCAAGGGCAGGGTAACTTACCGGAGACTGCTCTGCAGCAGCGGGTCCTCGGCCGGCGAGCTGCGAAGCCTCCTGGCTGGCTCGCTGGCTGCCCGCCTGAGAGGTGTCCTGAGAGGCATCCTGGCTGGAGTGCTGGCTGGGTACCTGGCTGGCAGCCTCACTGGCGTCCTGGCTAAGGTCCTGACTAGGGTCCTGACTAGGGTCCTGACTAGGGTCCTGACTAGGGTCGAGGCTGGGCGCCTCGCTCCCTAGCTCGGCCTGCTCGGCCTGCTCGGCCTGCTCGGCCTCAGCATCCTGGTCCTGCTCAGCCTCCGGCTCCGGCTCGGGCCCGGCGGCCGAACCCCCCTCCCCCTCGGCATCCATGGCATGCGTCTGCAGCTGCAACAGAACCCACAGCACAGGCATGAGCACAACCACTGTGGAGTCCCGGCAACTGGAAACTCCTCGGGCGGGAAATACATGCGTAGACCGCCAAGACTGCGAGAGAGGAGGAAAGTAAGCCCTCGAAATTTTGAGAACATTAAAATTTGAGTTTTTCTTTTAAATTCATCGCGCTAATACAGAAATTCTAGCACGCTTGTACACAAAACTATAAAACCGGGTTAAAATTTTCAATCAGGGATGACTAACAGACAGTGGATTAGAAATTTCCAATACATTCACTGACATTTAAGGATGCCTATTAGGGTGGCCCCCGGTAACGGGCTGTCCATAAATTACGTAAGGGGGGGGTCTACGCCCACCTCACGGTCCTATACCAAAAGCATGGTGAGGTGAGGTTTTCGCGTAAGGAAAGGCGGGGGGGGGGGGGGGGGGGGAA
>CABIKL010002667.1:0-12184 GCA_902196195.1 Aptinothrips rufus
AGTCACACCATATTGATCTACAATTGTTGTGTTGTTTCAGGTGCCGCTTGGAGAGGTGCGTTGTGCCGCTGTTGCGAAGAAGCTTCTGGACATGCGAGTGGAGTGTCAGAGCGCAGGCACACCAGGCTTGCCGACCGGGCGGACGACTGAGTCTGGAGCGGCAGGCGGTAGGCCGCCACCAAGCAGCTCGAGAAGGCCAGCAAGAAGGACCGCAAGCGCAACAAGATGTGCATCGTCATCGAGATGGTGGACGCCATCTGTAACAAGAGAACCACAAGAGAGTTAGAGTGAAGTACGAATGCATAAATATAATGTACATTGATAGGAGCAATAAATATGATCTTTTACTTATCTAACTGACAGTGTTTAGTAACGTGTTCTCTAACTACTTACATACACACCAGAGGCGCACACAACATGAATTGTTAACAACCCTTGGGAGACTTCAACGGAGATTTGAGAGAAAAACAATTTCTCAATAAACGGGAAGAAAATTTGAAAGTTCCAGATTTGCATCAAAGTGACAAGGGATGATCCTCTGGATGTCCCAAGACTTTCTTAACAGCAAAACGACACCATTTTCGAGAAATGGAGACTGCTCTTATGTCGGCGACAGTGTAGTAAATTTTGACATTTGAAGCAACTATCGACTCTTGCACCCAGCAGCGCCCAGTCAATGGAGGTAAATCACTGAGCACAATGACCATTAAAATAGTACCATTAAAATTTAATAAATCAAAAATGATTACTGAACAAAAAATATAAATTAGTTGAAACATGGAAAATATTATTGGATTTAATATTTTTAGTATGATACACATATATAATGATGCTGAACTGCTGTAGTTGTTTTTTGGCTTTGCAGACACCTTATGAAGTTAAAAGAAACAATTGTATGCATGTCACAAATACTGAAAAGGTAATGAAACAACAACAAATTCTTTGTTTATTTGGGAAAGGGAAGTAAACCCAAGAATTTAAATAATGTAAGTCAGAAGTAATGTGCCAGGCACAATAAAAACAATTAGTAATACTGAATGTAAATGCAAGACATCTTACAAATGATCGAACAAAATATACAATTCATTGACTATTTCAAGTTTTCAGTCACAGCGGCTAGCAGAAATGTGTACAGTAAAAATAATAAAGAGTTTTGGATAGAACAAATTGAGCCTGCAAACAATTCTAAGTGAGCATCACGGAAAAGACTAGATATTTGTTATCTTAAAATAAACTATTCCACTAAGACCTCATACAACAAAATTAACGCCTTGAGTCTAAATCGTGCAGAAAAATATGTGGTGGTTCTAATTAGACAACCTTTGTCTCTTTCTATGAATAACAACAACAAAAAAAGCGAAAAGTACAGGTGAAAATTTCTTCCACATAAGTGATAAACAAAAACACATGAAGGTCCAGGAAATTTGTGTCTGATACATTTACTTCCAATCCATTACATCACAAATTTCAAAACTTAACAGATATACATATCTCATCTACAAGGCAACATGTCTTGACTGTACAGGGTATCACCAACTCATTCAGGTGGTTTCTTATGAGCACCCCAGCCGTGAAAGCATTTAGTGAATCGACGGGATTCCTTGTTCTTCAGAGTAAGGAACAATTTTCGTGGTCTTTCTGGTTGTTTCACTCTCATATGTTGAATGTAAACCTAACATTGAAAAACAGAAAACAAACATTAAATAGACACTTAATATTGATTCCCGATTTTGATTGAGGTAGGAAGAAAATGGGGGACTTTAATACCTGTGCTGATTTATATGCAAGTTTAATCTCAACTTCGCTGCAACGAGCCCCTAGCCACAAGAATACCTGCTCTCCGTTATCCAAAATCATTATATCATCATCTGCCAAATCATCCTGAAAAAAGAAAGAAAAAATACAGTTAAGAACTTGTTGTGCATACATTTTTTGTAAGCCAGCAATATGTTTGACACACAGAGATAGAAGACATATTTATGGGCATTTTGTTTTTTCACATCTCAACTGTAGGGATGAAAAGAGGACCACAAACAGGAAAGTCAACATACCTGACAGAAATCAGAACACTTTTCTGACACAGTAAAATACCCTTTCTCATTGGAGCAGCGGAAAAGCCTTGTATATTTCATAAATTCTGCATCAGTATCATGAGGCTTTTTGCCTCCAAGACCAACCCAGAAAAAGTTATCGGGTTCTTCTCCCTCATTTATATACTGAAGACTGATCCATGGCTATTATTGGAAGAAAAGAAATTAATTAAATTAATTGAAAATAAATTCAAAGTAAAAAATGTGTTGGGAGGGCATTACTTTCAAATCACATGAAGGACAGTTTTGAAGTGCTTACATTGTTGAACATTTCTTCAGCAATTTCTTCAATCAACCTCAGTTCATCAGCATCCGCTTTAGAACCAAGCCAGACATATATTATGCTTGATTCTGCTTCTTTGTCTAGTGGCACCTTAAGAATGTAGCTGCAAGATAAAATCATTGTGAGGAAGAAGCTCAATATTTTCCTTGTAGTAAAGCAGATTAAAACGAATAATGCTGACATACTATAACTCACAAAAGTACAAAGTACAATAAAACCCAATTTAAAAAAATATTACAAAAGTAAAAGCTTACCAAAATGCTGAGTTCAGCACAGTAGCCTCTGGCTTCACCTGGACTAAACGTGTATAAAGGGCAGATCCATTTGAACGCAGCTGGAAGAACTCCACTGGTGCAGGCTGATCAGCAGGTCGTTTTTCCTTGCGCCGTCCAATATGTATGACAAATCTCCTTTTAAAGTGTGCCATAAACTTCAAGTTTTCCTGCTGTTGGTGAGTACGAACTACTTCCAATTTATCACCAAACAGTGACTTAAACTTTTTCTGAAGACTGCATCAACACAAACATTTGTTGTAAAATAAAACTCATCAAATAGCTAACAGCTCACAAAGAGAGTACAGTAACATGTTTCTACCTGAAAGTAAATGTCAGCCAGCCCATATTACCAGCATCTCTTCCTTGCCAAAAGTAAACAACGCACTGAAAGTCATCTTCAAGAGGTGCATGTCTCTCTCTTTCTTCATCACCATTAACATCATTGCCTTCTTCATCAGGTGATTCAAGTGGCACCCAATAACGACAGAGGAATACATAACAATCTTTGCTGTAAAAATGACCTGAAAGGCATCAATTTGGAAGAAGTTATTACAGATGAATGTCCGAATAGCCAGTTTAGAAGAAGTTCCAAATAAATTATTTACATTATTACCTAACTCCTCCTCCGGTAATCTCACAAACTTCCTCCCTTCCAAGACAAACGCTTCCATTGCTTCTAAATCTTCATTCCATTCTTCCATAAGTTGTTGTGCTTCTGCTGCAGGCATGGGAGGTTGCCTCGGAGTGAACAAAGCTGCCAGATCAGCCTGTACAAAAATGTTAGTTACTAAATTATAGTAAAAACGGATTTTGTTATACCCAACTTTGTAAACTGTAATACCTTTGTCTCTTGCTGGCGGGCCCACTTGGTTAAATCAGCCCCAGTCTTAGCCACAGATTCTGCAGTTCGTGTAAAATCAACAGCAATAACCTCATCCCAGCCACTAAATTTAGATTTAAACATCTGTGTCTCTGTGCCCTCCTGAACTCTTGTAACCCATGCATGAGAAGGGCGTTGTAGCATTGCAAAGAGTTCTTGAGACAGTTTCACTGCTGCTGCTCTAACAAGTCGAGTAGACTTTTTACCAAACCTGTCAGAGAAAGAGGGTTGTGAGTAAGCGACAATGAAGTTCTAAATATAATGGTGAAAGAGAGATGGATACTTACCAAACAAAAACATCCAGGAAACAATCAAGAATGTACACATTACGGCTTTGTAATAGTGTATGTTCAAGTTTGTTATGAGGGACTTCAACCTGAGGCAGTTCCAGATACCCCATACCAAGCTGAACCTGATAAAGTCTTGGAGGCATAGGGCTAAAGTTTGGATCAACATGTTCTTTGATAGGATCCGATGGTCTTTCACCACTTTCTAGTCCAATGGCTACCCAAAACTCACTATCTTCACTGCCTGCTAATTCAGTCAAAATTTCTGCTTTATTTTTACGCTCACATTTGTTCATTTTTTCAGCCAGGAGCCTGCAGAAATTAGAGATTGGATGAAGCAAGTAGTCATTAATTGTTGCCGTATGACAGAAAAAGTAACAAAAGAAGAAAAAAAAAAGTACAAAAGTTGGTAAGACACCATTTAATACCTGGCTTTGCTTTTGAAAGTATTTTTAGCTGGAGGTCCGTACCACAAATAAATCTTGAGACCACAATCCAGAACAAAGACATATCGAGGGTCTAAAGATGTGTAGGAAACAGCAACAGGTTCCAGATGTATGCCATGACTACCAGCAGCGTGTACCCTGTACAATCTCTTCACATACACTGTATCTTCAACAGTGAAAAATCCACTACATGTACGTCCTCCCTCAATGTATGCTATATCGCAGTCAAACAGAGCCAAGAAATCTTCTGATTCGTCTCCCTGTTCTTCCCTGATTGTTCGGCATTGCGCTCCAAGATAATTACGCAGATTTACAGCATGTATGGCAGCGCATGCTCTTTTATCAAGCTGTCCATGAAAAAAAAAAAAGTTATTTGTGAAAGAGCGAAATAAGGACAAAAGCTTATGTGTCATGGGGAATATGAACAATGAAAGAGAGATTAACACTCATCATACTGTTGCCTTATCTCCGATCCAGAAGTAGATTTGCCAGGAAAGTTGACCATTATCGTCAACACTGGTTTTGAGTATGATGTAACAATCACCTTCATAGAATTTGCCATGTGCAACCTCTTCCACCTTATGACAGAAAAATAATAGGCAAACATGAAACTTTGAACTTCTAATCAATATCAAGAGTATAAAGTTTCTTTGATAGACCATCATTGCCAGGTCATGAATATCTAAATACTAAGTCATATAATTGTGCAGAGGGCCATTCATCATAGAACCTGATTAAATCTATAGTTTCTTATACATTTCTAAAGAAAGAAGGTAATATTTATACCTGGTTAGGCAGGAAATTTTCAATTTCCCATATGGATAAGCCCGGAATCTGACCAGCATCTTCATCGAAAAATTCTGAGTAATCAAGGGGAGGTTTCTCTAGTGACTCATCCCATCTCTTTGGCCTGTTGAAAATACAAATGGGTACAGAGATAACCAATCAAAATAAGTAAAAGTATCTAAGTTAATAAAATTTCACTTCCTAAATTGCCACATACTTCAGGGATTCTGCTTTCACTTCCTCTAAAGTTCGTCGGTTCTTCTCCTTAGCAACATCTTTCATGCCCTTGAAGAAACAAACATTGATGTCAAAAATATTGTGATGTGGTATACAATGTCAACAATAAAATCAAGGAGTTTCAGAACTGTATCAAATCAAAGTTTGACAGTTTAAAACTTCTTACAGCATATTATTGGATTACAGCTTTAGTATTCCTGGCCGCAGGCCATTCAGATTCTCAGTCTAACAGTACAGTAGTTTGCAAGGTGTCTAGACGGTTTCCCTAACAACGGATCGAGCCGCCATTGCCTGAGAGTTGGTTTACTTCTGTTGTATCGTCTTGGCTCAATAAACCTGGTTCTCTCTATCCAAGTGTCCTTCCTGGCCCTTACAAACCAAACACCAAAATCCAACAATATTTATTAATATGTAATAAAATAATAATAAAATACCTTAAGTATTTTAGCTTGATCCTGATCAGCCTCTTCTTGGTCTCTCCTTCCCCTCCTCAGGCGCAATTTTCTAGCAATGGGGTCTTTACTTGTGTCTGAAAAGGAAAGAGAAAAAAGGCATAGATTGAAAGGAGATTCATTCTGCTTGCAAATGATGGCTAGGTGTCTGAATATTACATCCTTCTCCAAACAAATAGTAGACACTAATATAAGCCAGTGAGACGAGGGAAACTCACTTTGTGCTGGTTGTGGGTTTGGTGCGCTGGCTCCTGCAAGTCTGAGCTGTGTTTGGAGGGAAAAGTCTATGTTATAGAACTCAATGCCAGCACCACGTCTTGCCTCTGTTGGCTTTGGGGGCATAACCAAATCTGGATTGTTCCTGAGGTCTAATGTTTCTAATTCAGCTAAATAAATTGCATCTGGTAATGTTATCAAGCGGTTTCCACTTAGAATTAGTTTTTTGAGAGAACCACACCTAGAAATAACAAAAAGAGCAAAGAATGTTTGAATACAAGAAGCTTTGTATAATCAACTATCTAGTAGCTACACAATTTATTTTCTGAGCAGCGCAGTAACACTAGCATAAAGTCTGAAAAATTTCCACCTTCACCGTGATATGTGGGTAAATACTCACCGACACAGTCCTTCAGGTATCATTTCCAGTTGGTTATTGGATGCAGAAAAAACTTCTAAACTGCCCAACTTCCCAACACCCGAAGGTATGCCTTCAAAATCCAACTTATTATCGTTAAGGTAAAGTCTTCTGAGCAATGATAGTTTGCACAAAGAGGCAGGAAGTGCGGTGAGTTGGTTGTCACAGAGATTCAGTACCTCAACATTTGACCACAGTTCTGTACATTGAAAAGAGAATCAAAAGCTAGAGACAAAAGAAAAAAATTTTTTGATGTCATAATAAGAAATGTACACACCAACTGCAGAAGACAATTCAGTGATTTTGTTGGAACTAAGATTCAGCCTCTTCAAATTAGGTAATGAGTACAAAGCTTCAGGAACCCGAGGCAGGCCATTCAAAGACAGATCAACATCGGAAAGACTAGTGAGACTTTCAAGACTGCTAGGCATATTCTGCAACGTCCTCATAGTTGAACGCATGTGAAGAGTGTGCAGAGCTGTGAGAGATGGTAGTTGTCTAAACAAAAGTTGAAAAATAAAAGTTCAGAATTACTAACGAAACAGATCCATAATGGGCAGACAAATCAGTGGCACAGCAAATGAAACAAACCTCAGTTGAAAATGACCCATTGGATTATGATTCAGAACAAGAGTTTGCAAATTTGCAAGTCTCCTTGTTTGAGGAGGTAAGGTTTCCAGGTGATTGTAGCTGAGGTCAAGATGTAGAAGATCAGTTAAATGCATAAAAAGTGTGTTAGGAATCTGCTCAATCCTGAAACAAAAAGAGCATACATAGCATTGGCAAACCCAATTCAACAAAATTGTAATTTATCTGGATCATAAAAACAATACTAACATATTGTGACTAAGGTTCAAGACGAGAAGTGATCTTGCTCTGTCTAGTCCTTCAGGAACCTCTCTCAAGTTGTTGTGACTGAGATCCAAAGTACTCAACTCCTCTAAACAAAACAGTTCGGCAGGAATCCCTGAACTTTTCAATTTGTTGTGCCGGAGATTTAGAGACCTCAAACAAGATAGCTCAGGCAGCTCACCATACAGTCTTTCCAAGCGATTACGTTTCAGGGAAAGATGCTCCTAAACAAACAAATATATACTCTGAATGAAGAAGACTGCATACGTAAAGAAAAATATAGTCAAGAACAAGAATAATAATATGATTGATGCAACATTTATACCAATTTTAGTAGGTTGCCCATCTCTTCAGGAATTTGAGCCAGGCTAACATTATCCAATTTCAACCATTGAACACCAGTCATAAGTCGTATAGACTGAGGAAATCGTCCATCCTGAAATCAACAAACATTGATAAATGAATGCTTTTTTTGCTGTATTGGCCACAATTTAATAAAACAAGAATGCGAGCCAAGTCATAAGTTGTGAAAGGTAAGTTGATGTGGATTTTACTTCACTAACGTAACAAAGGAATAAGAAGGATTTTACTGCAGTATAAATAATTAGAGTAGCACATTAAAACTTGATTCGTAACCTACAAAAATATGCAGTCACGATAGTGACATTATTTTTCTTACTAAGCAGATAGTCCGTACGAATGCCACTGTAGGCAATGTGAAAGAAAAACTTACGCTGAAATCGTTAAGGGAGAAGTCTATTCCCCTAACGAAAGGAAGTACACCTGTATTCGCCATTATTTTAGTTGATTATAACAAACTGCCATCTTCCACCACCACATTCCCTCCTTCCACTCCCCTTCCCCACCCCCACCCTGTACCTTGTAAGAGAAATTCGTGTCGCGATAAATAGATGGCACGAGACAGTTTTTGCAAATTATTTATAAGAATGGCTAAATTTGGCTACACTCTCTACACTGAATAAAATTAATTATCCATTTTAGACATGTATTTGGAGAAATGTCAACACTAGTCCACACACTTGCAAAGTGTATGACAAATCTTTCAACCAAACAACAACAAAACAATCATGCCGCACCTGCGTTAACTTTCTGCTGTGAATGTGAGCTAACCTATCTACTTCTGAACGTACAGACTTTTTTGTTAATTACCTTCTCATCGTTACTATGGCTGACATCGCGGCTCGTCGGGAAGCTCGTAGAAGGAGGATATTAGAGAATTCGGAAAATCGTCTGCAGATAATTAGTGGTTTAAACAAAACTGGTAAGATTTCGGTCATCGTACTACTAGCAGAAAACTTACTACCTTTACTACGCTTTAGGCTAATAACGTAAACTACCTTTCATTCAGTCTTGTTTTATTGTTGTTTATAGAATTTCATTCTGTGTGTCTCATGAACGTCTTGTTGATGAATTTGGTCATCATAATCATTGGGCTACCGACTACCATTGAATTTACATTTTTGCTTTAGATTTGCCCGGCGATGTCCCATTGAACAAAATCAATGATTTTCAGCCACGTGAGTCACTGGAAAGAGAATCAAACGGTGATGTATCCTCTCTATCAAGAGACGATATTCTGAAAAATTTTCAAACTGAAGTATCGTCCGAAGAAGTTAGACATTCATCCACACTGGTAAACTAATTGTTTTGTTTTCACTAATGACAATTCGTCAATTAAGTTGCATTTTTTTAAAACGATACACTCTTACTTCAGCTTATACTCTTTTTACATTTGTTTCAGGAAACGCACTTTATAGATCCTTCATTACATCAAAAGAAAAATCTTGTTTCTTCTGAAAATTTGGATCAACAGAATGAAGACTCCCAGTCATATTTAACCACTGCATTTTCAGCAAGACTTCATCTTGTATGCCTAGCTCTGATTGTGCGAATCCTTCTGTCATTCAACTTCGGTTACATGTTTGGCGAGGCAAGTTGATTTTGTGCAATGTCTATCTTTTATTGTCTGTAAATTATTTATCCCACGTTCTTTTCCCTTCTGTTCACTTGTGTGTATGTGTGCCTATATCTTATGGGGCTTCTTTTGTTTTCAGTCTATTTTTGTGCCACTTGCTACCGTCCAGCTGATCAAATACTTTGGAATTGTCTCACATTCAAGCAATGCAACTGCTAACAACGGCATTCTGGGAGCAGCATTAATGTTGTCAGGTATCTCACCTCAAAGAATATCATTTCTCAGCAAAATTCTTGGAATTGCAAAAGATTGTCTTCAGGATTTCTATGTCTATTTCTTTTCTTTCATAATTATGCACGTGTTATTGGACTATCTCCATACCTAATGTTTAATGTTTTAAATTTAAGTAATCTATAAATTTTCCAATGGTTTTAGTCTTTTTGTTTATGTATTCTTAAATATCTGGGTGCTCCAGCTACCTTTGAACATACCTGTGCACAACGCAAAGGATCCTAGAGTTGCATCTTCTTGGTAAGCCAACTACACACTCAGCAACAGAGTAAATGAGGACATGCAGGGGCCTTCTTCAAAAATGAAATTTTAACTCATGCTGTATTTCTTTATCAGTTTGTAATTTCTCCAATCATAAATATCCACGAAATAACATTTCTTGTGTTCTTCTCAATTATCTACTAATTTATCATTTTACTCCCACTCATCATTGGACATTCCTTCCCTAATTAAAATCTCTATGTGAAATACTGATTTACATGAAATTTATCTTTAGATACACATATTATGCACTTACTTGTGTTTTTTATCTTGCAAATCCTAAACACAGCTGAAGAGAGGTTGACACAATAAGTGAGCGTCCAGAGCTGTTACATTTTCATTCACATCAGATGCAATTTTCAATTCATGAATGATCACAAATTTTTTCCTCACACAGTCAATCTTAGGCTAAGCAAGGAAACTGATGAAACGCTTGAAATTTAGTGATGAAAATAGGTTATCTATTCGAAAATGCAAAGATAAAAAGAAATGAACATGAGTAGACTGATCCAGTTTTAAGAAAGAGGAAGTACAGACTGGAAAACTCACTGCAATATTTCTCATCTCACTTACAGTGGTCTTGATGTTATCAGACAGAGTCGATCGTAGCTAGACCAGTCTATCTGCTCTGGGTTTGTACGAACAGCAATAATTTGATACGGAGCAACTTTGGACAAAAACACAAGCAAAATGTCATATTTTATCACAGACATGAACTAAGATCAAATAGGTAAAAAGCTTTTTAAAATCACAGTATAATTGATACTAATCATAAAGAAAATAAATATATACATAGTAACATTTAATATAGGCAACAATTCATGATAAAGTCTATCTGTATCTTGTTCTCATAAGGGCACTATCAATCAAAATTTATTTTTGCAGATGCGATTTTTAGAAAGTCTTGAAAGAATTCAAGCTGGATGTGCAGAACTCCCTATTAGTTCCAGAATCAAGATTTAATGATGATCTACAAAAGTGCTCGAAATATTTCAGCGGGAAAGAGGCAAGGAAATAGGTCCTTAGATAAATTTTTCTTTTAAAATTCTTACATTTAGTTGACATACTTTCAAGAGAACTTTCTTCGCTAAGAACAGACAATCAGTGCAAATACACAAAAGTAGCAAAATGACTTGCTGTAGCAAGTAATTGTACCACTAGGTGATAAGACCATTAAATCCAAAACAGTTGTGCTCAGAGCAATTAAGCTTATAAGTCAAGAAATTTGGAAGAGAAAAAGAAAACACTTATTGGTGATAGCACTTGCATAAATATGATAAGGATATGAAATGCAGTGTATATCCATGACAGTATTTTATACTTACTGCTGTTCCTTAAATTATACTTTGTACTCTGCGATTTCTTTGTATGTTAAATACACTCCTATTAACACTATTTATTAATGAATTAACTAAAAAAATATGTTTACATTATCAATACTACAACATTTACTATTTGGTCTTAGACACAAGATGTACATCCATAATTTCTCAGCCTAAGGTCTTAACACTATAGTACATCAGACGCTTCATTTCAAATACATGACGCATACACCTCTTGGGATTCACCACAAATTTACAAGAAAAAACTTTTTTGTGACAAATTACACACATGCCAATGAAACAACAAAACAAATATAGCACTACTAAACTGATTTTGTCACTTAAATTCATAAAAAAGTCAATAATGGAGGAAGAAACCTCAACATAATTTTTCTTTCAAATAGGTGGTCCTGCCCAAAAAGTAAAGACAGAATTACTCAATCAATGATAGTGCTACAAATAGCCTGAGCTTAAGTTTTTATATTGCTTGCTTGATTATAAGTGAGTTTCAAAGTTTTGAATGTACCAAACCACAAACAGAAAGATTTTTTGGATATAGTCTTGCTCCTCAAGCAGTCTATTTTTATCTGTGAGTCGGCACAGTCCTGCAGTCTTTTGATCAATCGTCTTTTTCATCCTCTTCTCTCACATCACCAGGGTTATCTTCAGCAGCTGCTTGAAGCCACATCTGTTTGTTGTGTCTCACACCCTCCACTAGTGGTTCTAATTTGTCGGATAAAACCGCAAATGCCTATTAAAATTCATAAAAGATACATGAGTTAAGGAAAATTTGTTTGAAAAGAAGTCTTTTGTGTTAAAGTCAGGTACTTACCTCATAAATTGGAAGGCATATTGAGTCAATAAAGCCAACCTGCATAAGAGGCAGCTGGTCTTCCTTTTCTCTATTCATAATGTCCTGCAAAATAATATTATTGCACCGTCAAAAAATACACTATTGACACTCTAAGATGATGGCACAATACTTACAATAGGTGTGATATGCAGTTCTTTCCTTTCTATGTCACCTTGTTCAAAAAATTCACTAGTCACCAGCTCTGCCACCTACAAGAAATACAATGTTATTCAGAACACAGCCCAGGCCCAGGACCGCCCAGGAAAGAATACTAGAAGTCTAAAGACCTCCATTCTCTC
>CABIKL010002668.1:0-12184 GCA_902196195.1 Aptinothrips rufus
AAAAACAAAAAAAAAAAAAAAAAAAAAAAAAAAAAACCCACACACACAAAAAAAAACAGATTTGGGGAGTTCTTCCCGAAAAACAGGGATGAGGTGACACCGGTTTTGGAATTTATAGACACCCAAACATTCCGAAACTGGTATTACTATTCGCCGGTGTTCTAGGGAAGGGCTCCCCAAAACTGGTATTTCTTTTGCAGTGTGGTGTTTTCGGGGGTTTCTTTGATTTTTGCCGCATCCACATTCTGCAGAAGTGGCCTATACCACGCGGAATTCGATGTTTTTCATCTGTGTAAACAAATTTCAAAACTTTGATCCGTTTTGAACTTTTGCTATCCTCTGTTCACGTAGTCATCCGCGATGCTTGAAATAGAATCCCCTGGTACAACTAACGACTACGCCTGTCTACAGTTCTATACAATAGCGGCCTCCTGCCAAATCTTTTTCGGAATCAGCGTTTAACCGCAAGCAGTGGCGAATTTTCTCGGCAGGAATTTCGCCACAAACCTATTAAATAACAGTAACAGAAGTAGATGAGAGATGGCGACGGCTGTGCTATTACTCCCTTGATACTTCGCTTTGCTGTTACTCATGGCTTTAACTAGATTTTTGATCCTTCGCTTCGCTTTAGGGACCGTCCCTAGATCCCTAGACTACGTAAGATGTCGGCACCCTCCCCTACCAGCGTTACGCAATTTATGGACACTTCTTTACATCGTTCCTAGATCTTTACGCCATGGTTTGATATGTGCTAATTTCTGCTCACCGTTGCGCCTGTTTTTCAGGTGAATCATTGATGTCCATTGCAGAACTGTTGGGTCTTAACATGCCGCGCGGCTCACTGGTCGGAAGTTCTCAAGGATCTCATGCGCAGGGAGAATCTATCTCATCCACACCCCCTCTCTTCTCACCAACTAGACCTTATCCGGTGAGTGGCTTCATTCAAGTTTTACTTTAATTCAAGACTTACTGAAAAAGTTTTTTTTTCTTTTGTGTGGAAATGATGTCTACCTGGAAACTTTCGAGTCTGTTGCATATAAATTCCGTGGAAGCCGCTGTGCGTTTTGCGCGAGTTGTACTTTTTTTCGGTTTCGATTGTGTTCGAATTATGATCGACAATGCTGCCACCGCCTTTGTTGCACCATGTTGCTAACATTTTCATTTTCCCCCTTTGTTTGTAAATACGACGATCAGTCTGACGACAGCGGGTATCAAGCCAGCCACCCGGGAAGTCCACATCCCCTCGACATGTCGACTTCAGGGAAGGCCAGCGCGGGCACGGGGATGCCTCGCCGCATCCGAATGCAAGAGCGCTTGGACCAGACGGGGACTTACCCTTCTCCGTCATCAGCATCCCCCTCGTTCTCATCGCGCCCATTTCGAGGCGGGTCGCAGACCTTCAGGTAAGTTCAATTATTGTGATATAACATAACGCTCAGTGGTTGTGGCATTTAGGGAAGGTGTACATTCAGGAAAAGGGGTAGATTCACACGCGCTTGAGAGCAGTTCCTGGCGATTTTGTGCCGAGCGAATGTTCCGAGATTTTGTGAGTTAAAATAATGCTTTGTGAAATTTTCAAGTAAGCTTGGGAAGTGAACAGAGATTTCTTACATTTGCCTGGATTTCACGTCTTCCACATTCTTATTTTTTCTGCAATATGCTTCCTTCCACGTCATTTTATCTTTTTATTTTTCTAATGGCTCCATTGATCTGTTCCAGCGATTGCGGTGGTTCACTGGAACATGCATTCATGATGAGTTCAAGGTCTAACTCTCCAGAGTCAGATTCTGGCAGTTTAGAGAACTCCAGCAGTTTAGACAATCCCTATCTTTCTGAGCTCATGGTAAGGATGAAACAAAATATTCTACTGTATTTCTAATTAATTGAGACATCTGAATTTTGCATCACGATTTCAAAGGACGGTTAAATCAGATTTTGTAATAACAGTTTTTTTCTTCCTTTTTCTTCTTACAGAGTCGCTTGTATATCAACGCCCGCGCACGGAGCGATTCGGGTTTGTCTGTGGGGCTTCCGAGTAATGAAGATCACAGACAGCATGAGCTGGCAAACCTCACAAATCTGCACACTCTTCAGAGCCTGACGACCAATCCTGCGCTGAAGTTCTATCAACCAAATCCACAATATCAGGTGAGTGGTTGCGCCGTCCGCGTCGCTGGCTTACTCACCTTGTGGTCTGCTGCGCGCCTGTAGTTCGCAGCATAGGCAACCCAAATACACGCCTGCCGCGCGGATTTGCCTGCAAGCGAGGCGCGCTTGAGACAATCAGGCATTCATTATGCAGGCCATATGTGTTCCCCAGAGGCAGTACTTTGTTTCAGCGCTTCATTGTTGGAGTGAACCGACTGGAACCGACTATCAGGGCTGTGTGAATTATTTTATTTTTATTTTTCAGTGCCAGTCTCCTCTCGGATCACCCCTATCGTCGCCGTTGGCCTCTCCAGACAAGTCATGGAGTCCAGGACCGTTGACAAACTCTCTTCCCAACTCGTTGTCGAGTTCTCTCCCGGGATCTCCTCTCTACATGTCTAGCCCTCTGCGTGGAGCTGCTCCGGGCACTCCTCCGTCTTCCCCAGGTGCAGGACCAAGTGGCAGAATGAGTTCCAGCTTGGATTTGAACTCTCCAAACACTCGTTTCCATCGCAGTGCAGCTGGTGAGTAGCAACCAGTATTTAAGATTTCATTTTTTGTCTTGGTGTCTCTTCAAATCCATCTTATTTTTTTTTGCAGCTTCCCAGTGTGATGCAACTTGCACATGGAGTGGTACTCTGCCTCCTAGGTCGTTTGAGAACCCCACCTTCTCTGTAAAGGTTAGTTAGAATTTATTTTCATGCAGGCATTGGTTACTGGTCTACTAGTTCTGAATTGTTGCTTTTAGTCGGTGTTACAATTGTTTTCAGTATTCATGCTTCGTTTTCAGGTTTTTCTGGGAGGTGTACCATGGGACATCAATGACGCTATGCTGGTTCACGCTTTTAAACAGTTCGGTTTAATTCGTGTGGAATGGCCAGGATCAAGGCAGCAAGGTGCACCTCCACCCAAAGGATATGTTTACATCATCTTCGAGTGTGAAAAGCAGGTACGAATTACATACAGACTATTTTTTATTTGATTGTCCCTACCTTCAAGAAAACTTTTGCTGGATATTTTGGTCTTGACTCTGAAACTTTTGCTTTTCCAGGTGAAAGCTTTGCTCCAGGCTTGTTCTCATGACTTTTCAAGTGGAGGAGGAAATTGGTACTTCAAGATCTCTTCAAAAAGGATGAAGGCCAAAGAAGTGCAGGTTATTCCCTGGATGACAAGCGACACCAACTGGGTTCGCAGTCCATCACAGAAGCTGGATCCTGAGAAGACAGTATTTGTTGGTGCTCTGCATGGCATGTTAAATGCACATGGATTGGCCAAGATAATGAATGATCTCTTTGATGGTGTTGTTTATGCAGGTGAGATTAACTTAAAATGCGTGGATTTTTCTTTTTTGGTATGCTTGCATACATTTATGTAACAATCGCATCTTTTATTTTTTTTGGTAATACAGGTATTGATACTGACAAGTTTAAGTATCCTATTGGATCCGCTCGAGTCACCTTTAACAACAACCGTTCTTTCCTGAAAGCTGTGAATGCACGGTTCATTGAAATCAAGACCGACAAGTTTGCCAAGATTGTTCAAGTGGATCCTTATATTCAAGAATCTCCTTGCTCAGTGTGCTCAGTTCAACATGGACCATACTTCTGTAGAGAGAGCTCCTGTTTCCGGTACTTCTGCCGGTCCTGTTGGAGCTGGCGCCATTCTCAAGACAGCTCACTCTTCTCACATTCAGCCCTCATGCGTACCTCCAAGTCTGGAAGTGGTGTGAATGCAATCACTGATATTGGAATAGGGTTGAATATGGGACTGTCCTTTTCTCTTAGAGGAGTTCGTCGCGATCTCAACAGACTGCCTGCAGATGGTCTGCAATAATTATTTTATTTATTTTTTATGTTAATAATTTCCTGTTGAAGGAAATGTTTTGAAAAGATAGACTAGATTTTTTTTCTTTGATCAGAAGTCTTTTCATTGGTGCATATGTACTTAGAGCCTTCCATTCCCTGTATCTCTTGAAATAACAACTTTTTATGATTGATATTTTTCTAACTTCAGATAAGCTTCTTGTGAGTATCTATCTTCTGTCTATCTTTAGGATGCTTTGTCTATTTATAGTTTTAACGAAAGTGATTACAAATGATCATACCGAGATAAGAGGCTTTACTGAACTGTTAGCATCACTATGTATCTTAAGAAGCCTTTAGAATTGTGACCTAAAGAAATGTTTACATTGTCTGAATTATTGCAGCTGACAAGTAATTTTCACCAGCTGAATTTTAGTATCGGGCTTCAATATGTATCTTAACCTTTTGCTGTATCAATTGTAGCTTAATTGACACAGACTAATGATGTCATTGATTTTTCAGCTCCTCATTCCCTAAACAAATCAATGGTGAATAGGCATTTTTTTGATTTAAGAATTACTTTTAACACTCTTGCGGCAGTTCTTGCTTCTATTTTGTAACTGTCTCTAACGATTTTAAGTCGGTGTCAATCCTTTTATGACAATGTCGAAGTTCCTTTTTTAATTAATCAACTCATTTAGAGGAACATATACTGCCTTTAGACCTCTTATAGAAGGTTTTCCTTTTGACAGACAAAGCTGATTTCTTAACTTTAATTTTGCCTAAATGAAGATACCAAGTTTATACACAAGGGAGCTGGTGAGTTGAGTTTTCAAATGTGTTGTCAGTTTTTGGTGCAGATTTCAGAGATGCGTACTAATGAAATCTTAAGGCTAACTATTGGAAGCGCGCTTTGTTTTAATGTAACTTGATTTCTATCAGAATTTTCTTTAATTTGAAATTGTTGGTAGGAAATGTTAAATTTCTTATAAGGATGTACTTTGTGTTCTTGGTTATGGGAATTCATTCGTCTAGCGGTCAATGAAGAGTGGCAGTGTGCCTTACTCACTGAATATTAGAACATTAATATTTCAGTGAGACTTTTTCATTATTATTTTTTATTATTTAGTATTAAGTGTTATTTTAAATGAAACAAGTATAATTTGTTTTGATTAATATCATTAATCATGTTTGAGAGATCAATTGATTTGGTTATTTAAACTAGAGCTAAACAGAAGATTAAATTGATTTCAGTTCAATTACTGTTAGTTCTCTTTGGTGAAATGATATTTTTTTTCTCATGAAGGCTTTTCTTTGTGTAAACATGCCAAACTTTTAACAGTGCTTGTGATTTTTTTCTCTTCAAATTTTGATGTTTGATCTTTACTTTAGAGCACTATTGGAAGGTTTAGAAAGTGACGATATTGGACTGAACACGGTCTATGGTTCGTCTTGAGGATTGTAGTGTAATATGAATTGTTTTAGTAATCAAACTGTTGTTGACTTGTTTTCTGTACAAGTGATGAATTTGGTTTCATGGAACTGTACTAGTCAATTTAATTTGTCGAAATTATATGGGATACTTTGGACTTGTTGTCTATTTCTGTTTCTTTCCCATTCCTTTTCATCGCACATTTGCACAGTCATATGCGATATTAGAGATTTGAGAGTCAGCCATATGGCGTATACTCCCTGCTCAGCAGGCCTCCAGGATGCGAGCTCCGTCGCTACTCCAGGACACTATGATCGTGAGGTATCTACGGCTGCAGAGCGAGTACGGTGACCACATACGTTGTAGATTCGACCCAGTTATCAACTCTTCGAAAAATCACTCATCAATTAGGTACTATCACTCAAGATCTGTCCGAAGCAGAGAAGATGTCGGGAAGACGAAGGGAAGACCTACTACTAGATGAGTTTTCTTTGCGGTGAGGAGTGTGGGTGAAGTGCGGGTGGGATAAACAATGAACAGATATTGGAACAAAGATCAAGTCTTTATTGGGCCAATGACTTCGCAATCCGATGTGCAGGGCCAGGCCGGCAGGGGCCGGCAAGCAGCCGCCCATACCTGAGAATCTAACCTGTGAGATATTTAAATGTTGACATCACAGTTTAGGGTCTCAGGGAACGGGAAGCGAGCTCTGCGGATCTCCGATCCGTCAAAATGCATGTCCCTGGAAACAGAAAGCACAGTACAATCAAACTGCATCAACCTTACTCTGAGGCAACTTGAACTCGGGTGGCAAGTAGTTTAATATAGAGCAACATAACAAGGCAGAGTCGACGAGTCGACATAGAAGAATAGGCTACTCCAAACGACTGTCTGAACCGGAAGGCGAAGAACAAGGCGAAGTACATAAGCGAGGGTGAAGGGCGAGGCGGCGGGAAGGAAGCGGATACACAACCGCCTCGCCCCTCGCCCTCGTTTATGTACTTCGCCTTGTTCTTCGCCTTCCAGTTCAGACAGTCGTTGGAATACCCTATTGCGTTCCGTAGCCTATTTCGGTGAGGCTCTGCGGCCCTTACTATAATTGCATCGAATTTTAACCCAAATAGCTAAGCATTTGATGGAAGTCCGGCGGGGATAGCTACGGGGTTCATATGAGAAGAATAGTTCGCCGGTTCCGCTTGGCGTATCGGTGAACGATTTGTCCCCGTCTCGCGTATTTTCGTGATTATTTCACTGTGTTTTTCGACGATACCCATGCTAAAACGTTGGAGGGGTGCCCACGTATAGAGGAATCGAACTAATTTCTCGTTTCTTGCGATTGCGACAGTTAGAAAGCGCTCTGGGCAATGGTTGCGCATGCGCAGTGGGCTCGGTGGTGGAGTGCGGGAGAGGGAGGAAGACAGTATTCCAACCGTCACAAGAAGCGAGAACTTACTTCGGTTTCTCTATAACCCAGCCTGTACATGGAGCTAAATCGATCCGTCGTTATGTTTTCGAGCAGTGATGATTTCAACGTTTTCGGGATGTGCAAAAGTGAGGCTAGAGGCTGTCCTATGCAGTATGCAGTGCTGTGCTGCTGTTGATGAAAGTAGTCGGAGGGTCGATGTCTGCCGGCCCAGGGCGAGGTGCACACGAGCAGTGCAATGAAGTGTTCAGTGATTTGTGATAGTGTCGTGGTTATCCTTGTGTCCGTGATCAATGGAAGTTCAAAGCTCCCCACAACACCAGAGAACAACACCACCGCAGGCACCGCAGGCCGTCAGTTCACTGCAGCCGCAGCGCAGCCAAGCGCAGCACGGAGAGAGGCGCAGGAGCCCAGGAGGCATCCTTCGCCTCTAAGGGTGAGTCCGTTTATCACCTTCATTTTGTCCCTAACTTTTGGCTGTGTTGTTTATGCACTATATCACCATGGCGATCCTGTAGTTTCATTCCGCTGTAAACCCCTTCCTGCCCAAATACCTCATTGAATAAGAATAGAGTACTCCGGAGAAGCCTGAAACGGAAGTGGAAGAAGTGAAAACAAAGAAGAAACCGGAAAGAAAAGTGCTGGTATGAGAAACCGCACCTTACGAACCCTTCCGAGCTGCAGACAATGTCTCGCAGGAGGGGACCGCCTGCAACGCGCGGTTTCTCATAGTGGCGTTTTTCTTTCCGGTTTCTTCTTCGTTTTCACTTCTTCAACTTCCGTTTCACGCTACTCCGGCTTACTCTATTACGACAATCGAGGTTGTGATCCACAGACTCATAAAATTTGTTCAAATAAAAAACATACTTTATTTCCAAAGTTTCCAATCTTTACGGGCCTTTTCGCATCACTTGCCCCATACTTGATTTTTACCTGCTACATTTGACGACACTCTAAGCCCCCTATGCATGTTAAGTTGGCTTAGAGCCCCTAAGTTCTTGAACTCAAGCGCCAGTCATCCCTGCGTCTGCAGGCATCCCTGAGCTGGACGTGCCCGCCATGGAGGTGCTCCACCTCCGGGAGATCAACGTGACCCCCGTGCAGGGCACCCGCCTCCCCAGGTTCAAGGCTCTCGGCCACAACGTGGATGCGCGCGGCATCGGCGACTTCAAGATCCACAAGATTGAGTGAGTGAGTGAGTGAGAGCCGTATGGCACAGACTCGCCTCGTTTCTCTAATTATTATTTTTTTTTTTTTAAATGGATGTTGGAACGATTTTCATGATATTCAAACACTTCAAACCGTGGTTCTCAGGCATCGGGTCCGCGCATGCTATCCACTATGCGTCAGAGATCTGATCTCGCAATCACTGATCGTGCGAGAACAGAGTAGCGTAGCATTCGGTGCTGCCTGTCAGAACTTTCCCTGACATGTTCCATTCCCTGAATTTTCTCTGACTTTTTTAGCCCATCTCAACTTAACTGACATTTCCCTGATTTTCCTGACTTTGACATGAGGAAACCCTGAATCGCTTGTTGCTGGTTGTTGCTTTCCGTTCCTCGGCTCGGCAGCTAACTTACTGCCTCGCTGCCTAATTCGCTGACGCTCTCAACCACCTCCGAGTCCAAGTCGTGACAGACAGTAACCGTGATCGCAGGCCGGCGAGTCAAGTTCGCGCTCGCAGCCAAGGTCTCAAAGCGACTCACTAGCGTCATCCGGCACGTGTTTTCCTTCATTGACCGCCCCCTCTGTTCGGTAAGCTGAAGCCGCCGATTAAAAGACAATCTTTCATGCGATGTTACAGGGCAAACGTAGCTGCCAACACCTTCCGGGCCAGCATAGAGATACCGTACATCAGGTTCGACGGCGACTACGAGGTGAACGTGAACCTGCTGAGCCTTCCGATCAAGGCGCGCGGGCCCATGACGGGCAACACAAGTACGTACAGCCCACCACAACTGGCAATACGTTGACCCCTGATTGTAGGCAATATCCTGACAATCTCCCTCCCCTTTTCGTCCGCCTAATTACGTGCCTGAGCTTGAAGAGTCAACGCGTAACAGCTTTATCATTATTTTTATATTATTTAAGACTGACTTTCACCAGATTTTTTTGAGAACAGAGTGCTCTGCTTGCAGCTGATGCGTACGGTGAGGCGGTTCTGCAGGGGCACCTCGAGAACCGCAACGGTCAACGCTACCTCAAGTTCGACAAGATGGACGTGGACATTGCCCTGTCCAACTACCAAATCTACCTCGGCAATCTCTTCGGCAACGACCCCGTGCTGAGTATGTAGAAATGTCGAGAACACTGGCTCGGCTCACAGAGCTTGAAACATCATTTCAATAATTTGCGGCATAATTTTCGTTACGTCAAAGAATATCACCCAGATACCCAGGCCGCATAAAGTTAAGAGCTGCTCTCATTGAGGTCCGTCATACCATTTCAAGTAACTAACGTCTAGCGGCAGGCGCGGATCCATACCTGACTTTGGGGGGGGGGGGGCCATTTTACTGAAAACTGCCTACTTACAGGGTTGCAGCAATATAAATTGCCTAACTGTCAGGCGGTGCCCTTCGGAAGCCTATGGGCCCTACGGGTAGACAGGGAGATGAGATAGAAAAAGAAAGCGTGACTCACCGTTCCTTCGTGTGTGGACGCTGCGACGGTTGGACATTCCGACTCCAAAACAATCCTCAGCAGAATTTGAATAAGGAGCTGCACTGACACTGGCACTAACACTGATACTGACACTGACACTGACACTTTGTTGCATTTGCTGCTCTTTCACTGCACCCTGCTAGGCACGCAACACAGTTCACATTCAGTTTCTCACTTCACAAATGGTCACTTACTTCCGACGCCACGGACGCACTCGCGGGTTTCTTCGTGGTTTGGTCCTACTGATGAAATGACCGCACAACAGGGTTAGCAAGAAACCCTCTTTCCCTCTATTTTCGTGGTCCAGCTGTTTACCGTTGCGTGCGACTACTCGCCGCGCCGCGCCGGCCGGGATTTGACGCTCGCCTGCTCGCCTCGTGGCTCCGGCGGCCCTCCGTTCGCACAGAACTTTTCGATTCAAAACATTGCAGGAAACTTCTACGTGTCTTTTTTGCGTGAGGGCGGACGGCCAGCTTCTTCTTTATTATGTCCTGAACTATTGGATAGCGAGGGATTAAACTCAATCACTAAAACAGACGTCCACTCAGTTTCAGCTTCATTCTCCAACGGACTCACAGAGACCGGACACTCTACAGGCTTGCCAACATACATTCACCATATTCTTGTTCATCACTTTTGGGAAATCAATCATTCTGTACTGTAATGTTCCCGTGAGCCATACATTGGCCATTTTCGGGCTCCTTGACGCATGACAGCACAGCACACCACACTGCGTGGTGCTGGCGAGGGTGCTGTGCGCACCACATGTGGCCACAAGCAAAAACGACTTCATCTTCGATTGCCCATCCACAAGCTTTAATCTCGAATTCAAAATTAGCGCGTGTTCTCCTTTCGCTATCATGCTAATTTGGAAAATGCAAAATTAAACTTTTTTTTCTCATTAATATTTTTTTGTTCCAGGCCAATCAGTCAACCAAGCTATCAATGCTAACAACAAGGAATTCATCAAGGTCATCAAGCCCATCATTGACGCTACCGCATCAAAGATGCTCCTCGATATAGCTAACAAAATCACCGAACATTTCACCTTCGACCAACTCTTCCCAGAAAATTGATTTCAATAGAAACAATCGTCAATGGTTTCCTTTCTGACAGCTTTATTAATCATTGTTTAAAAGGGGCGAAATTTTGACGAAGACACGAAAGGGAATTGCATGATTTGTCCTCCCTAACTACTGTTCAGTCACGGGACAACTCTCAGACTGAATGTTAATCATGTTTCATTGTGTTTCATTGTGATAGCCGTATCTCTCCGTTGTAACTCGAAAGAAGTGAGATGGAGGAGTACTATGAAAATATCGTGATCGGGTGAAACGTGAGGCCCACGGACGCCCCGATTAACGCCCTTCTGTGATGACTTTTGAACGATGTCCAAAGATTTTGTTTTGTTAGTTTGAACAGATCTAGATTTGAGAGGGTCTGCTCTGCACACTCATTGCACGACACTGCGAATCAATCGCGTCCAAATTTATGCTCGATTTCAAAAGTTTGGTGATGATTTTCCTTTTATTCTTCACAAAGCATGTTACATTGGTGCAAGTAAAATGTGAAGTCCATTCAGCAGGGTCCCAAAATCTTTCTAGAATAAATTTGATATTTCTTGCACCCTGTTTTTTGTTTTGTTTTTTTCTCTCAGTAAAAGTGCTAACTTGCTCAATAAAAACGCAATACCGGGTTCCCAAACCCTGGATAGGCAACACAGCACAACGGGCGCAGGTGTTGGCCTTCCCTATCATACAAGAGCTCGCTCGCAGCACTCTGGCTGCCCCAGGCAACGTGTCTGAATGGGACAAAGCTCACTGAAGGACACCTTCCTCACTGTAAGCTACATGGACGGCAGATAAAGGATAAAGCTGGACGGACCATGAATGGTCAGTAACTCTTATGGAGATTAAAAGAATATGTAATTGATAGTAGTGTTTTATTGCATTGGCATAAGCAAAGGTGCATACAAAACTTCAGTTCTTTACACTGAGAAACATGGTCAATAAGACATACAAGAGAGTGAGAGTGAATTCTAAACATAATTAAATGATTAAGTCATTTAAAAGAAAAGCCTGGCATATTGCTCGCCCCATTACTACTACCTCCACACCATTCACTGACAAAATCTATAACATCTGCAAAATTTGTAGAAACTGATCCCACCAACTTAGCTGCCATTAGCAGGCTATTCCAATCTTCTCGGTTGGCATACCTGCCGGGTTTTTGAAACTCAACTGGAGGCGGGTGCCTTCCAACTCTTGCAGAGCCAACCCCCAGCACAGGATACCCCGAGACAACACAAGGATGTGCAGCCGGCTCAGCCTTGTTACTTGATCTTAGAGATGATGCATATAAATTCCGGTCATCCAGTGGGAGAACCTGACAGGAACAGACCATATTGCACAATGAGAAACCGATGAAAAATATTTCTGATTCTACTGAGAAGGTTGTTGATTTACCTGATCAACTTTTTGATCCATTGATATAGCTAGCACCCATTCCTTCACTTCTTCATGCTGCTGAGAACTTAAATAAGGAGCAACAGGCAAGGGTATTTCTTGAGGGAAGTCTGTCTCAGTAAAATCTGAGTTGTCTAGCAAGTCTGCATTACCTTCATCTATAGCTTCGCAAATGTCTAGGTAATGATTGAGGAATACAAAGGCTTCATCTTCACGCCCAACACTCTGAAAAAAAAAAAAATACACCGGATTA
>CABIKL010002669.1:0-12184 GCA_902196195.1 Aptinothrips rufus
ATCACGTGTGATTATAGCATAATCACGTGTGATTATAATCGATTACCGCCGTGGGTGTACAGTGATTATCCCAAGTGACGTACCCCTCGGCTTTAAGGCATTAGCAGTGAATATGCGAAGTAAATGTCATTTATTCCCAGGAAGGCCCCAGTCACTGAAACTCAGTACGAATTGTGGCATGAACAACCACTCACTCCCTTCTGCCTCTGTTCTTCCCCTGCGCTGAGACCACTTTGAGGTACTTGTTAACGCGTGCTTAGCGTCCCGTCCTCTCCCGAAATGACTTCCTGAGAGCAGACCGCGCTCTGTTGGCATAGCCGTGCCGATGACGTAGTCGCTCTTACGATTCCAACTCACGGCTCAGCCCCCTCCCCTCACCTCACCTCTCCTCTCCTCTCCTCTCCTCTCCTCTCCTCTCCTCTCCTCTCCTCTCCTCCCCTCCCCTCCCCTCCGCGTACCGCGCAGACCGCGATACTCCGACGTCATTTACACCTGACACGTAAAGAAGTCAACACAGGGGAGGGGAGGGGAGGGGAGGGGAGGGGAGGGGGAGAGGATGACGCCTGAAGGCCGCGCCGCGAGATGGATCCCATCCCATCCATCAGCAGCGTTACGATGACCGCTGAATATTTTCAAAGTGATGCATAAAGTGGCGAGTCGGACCGTGCCGTGCCGAGGCGAGAGCCGACCGCAATCTCTGCTTGATAGTCACTGCCTTGAGAAACGACCGGTGGACATTTACTATGCTGTAAACGTGTTTGAATGACTAGAACTGAGAGCGAAAAGTCTCAAGAAGCAGTCGACATTCGAAAAAAAATTGTTAGAGAACTATTTTTTTTAGTGAAGCTAAACGCCTGAAGTAGAAGTCACAGTGCATGATTCTAGCAAAGTATAAATTTTTGAAATACATTAAGACATCTTTTTATTTCTTATTATTTCCTATTGATAACTTCAACATAGTTATTCAATTGGCGAATAATCGCCTCTTAACCTTGCTAACACTCTCGGCAAGCATGAAGATAATCCCTATGTTCGCTCAGCTTCGGACTGAGCACGTGATACTCCTACATGGCCGATCTCACCGGCTCTCCGCTCCATACATATGTAGAGTAAGAAAATCGGTCACCAGCTGACCAGGTGGGCCAGACATAGAAAATGTACCTGACTCATCTCTGCTCGCCCAATTAAGTAACTGAGAAAACGTTCTTATTCTAGCCCGGTAGCTGGTCGCCATACATCAGATATTTTCTGCAGTTAATCAATCATGTAGAACGATGTGGTAGGAAAAAGAGAGCAGAGACGAAATAGAAGGATGCAACTGTAGACAACGTCATCACCGCATTGAGGCTTACGCACATGCGATGGAAGAAACTCATCAAAATCGACTCAACCAGAATGACCAGAACACTAATGACTTTTTCATAGGATAGACATCGGTCTATCCCTTTGTGCCCGCACATCCCTTCTCACCCACATAAACAAGGACGA
The DNA here is from genome assembly GCA_902196195.1 of Aptinothrips rufus. Lineage (NCBI taxonomy): Eukaryota > Metazoa > Arthropoda > Insecta > Thysanoptera > Thripidae > Aptinothrips > Aptinothrips rufus. The sequence goes on from CABIKL010002669.1 coordinate 1,489, forward strand.
TCACGTGTTATCACGAGCTCTAAATGTGAGATTTTGAGAAAGGATATCGCGAATGCTTCAGTAGCAACCCCGGAGTACTGCTGCCTTTCCCGTCTTCACTTTTCATGGTTACCCATGTTTTCATTGTGGTCCAGGTTGGGGGCGGAGCGTTTCGCGCCACAACTTGGCAACCCGGTTGGCAGCCCTGCTGGCAACCCTGCCGCACGTGCCTAGCCGCCCCACAACAAGGGGCTGCTCTGCTGGTGGCCTTCCCACCAGGGTGTCCACCCCACGCCACGGCAGTCCTACTACGTTGTTTACTAAGCAGGGCTGTCGCTGTCACTGACTGTCCGCCACTAATCGGACCACTGTGCTGCGACCGAGGGGTGGCTGGCCTGCCTGGGGTGCATTGTCCAGCTGGCAGAGCGGCGGCCATGATGGACGTGCTCGCTCGGCAGGGCAGGGCAGGGCAGGGCCTGCCCTTCTCATCTGTGTGCAGGCAGTGCAGGGCAGCAGGGCGCGATGCTGGCGCCGCATAGCGTTGGGCTCAGCTGCCCCGCGCGGCCCCACAAGTCTCTCCTCTCTCTCACTCACCTGCTTCTTGCCGCCGGGTGACGGGCCACCGTCACGTTGTATCCTTGTCACGGCCACCCCGCCCTTCTCACTCACACTGCACACTAGATCCACATTCAAGCTGGACGAGCACTGCCTCTCGCTTGGCTCGGCGAGGCGGGTCGCACCAACTCGAGTCAGCCCTGACTGGGCCTGGCGTGGCCTGGCGTGGCCTGGCGTGGCCTGGCCTGCTGCGAGCACGCGCGGCGCCTCTAGCCCGACACGACTGAGGCCAGCCCACAGAGCACAGGCTAGCCCCGTTCTCTCCCCGCCCTGCCCCGCCCCGCCCCGCCCCGCCGCACCCCACGCCGACACCGCGCCTGTGACCCCGCGCACTCCCCGTCCGCCGCGGCTCGCTTCGACTCGGTTCGGTTCGACTCGGCTCGCTTCCTCTCACTCGCTCCGCCAGCTTCCGTCTGCCGTCTCTGTCGCGCCTTCCCTCGTCCTTCCCTCCCCCTCCCCCAGGGGCGAGGGGTGCCTCCCCTCCCCCGCCCCATTGCTGCCGAGCGCCTCTCGCTCTCGGCTCGAGCACCCTTCCCCTCCCCTCCTGACCCACGACGCGGTACGAGCCGCGACAACCGAGAGATCCACCGCATTACCACTGCGATTTTAAAAATATCTGTGGCCCTGCCGGCCTCGCGGTGCGGTACGCTGCGGCACGCTGCGGCACGCTGCGGCACGCTGGGGGAGTACGAGCCGGGCCGGCACAGCTCCGCTCGGCTCGTACCCGCCTGCTCGTGCGTGGCAGTACGAGCACCCATGCGAGGGACGCGAGGCGGAGGCTGTCTGCTAGTTAGCTCCGCCTGCGCCCCGCCATCCGGCACTTCCCCGCATGCGAGTTGAGGTCGGACTTCCCTCGGGTCGGCGCTGCTCTGACGACACGGACACGGCCAGCGCTCTGCTGCCCTGCAGGACTCCTCGACTCGAGGGCGGCACGGCGGCACGCAGCAAATAATCGATGAGGAGCGAGGCGCGCAGCGCGCAGAAGTGATCCGCTCGGCTCGCTGCTCGGGGTGCCCGGCCTGGCCCGGCCCGCTGCTCGTGTTTCGTTCCGGGCCGAAACACCACTCGGTGGGGTGGCAATACCCCGCGCAGCGCCCGGCGCTCTGCCCTACCAGCCACCACCAGTCTCACCTCTCACCAACCAGCACTCTGGTCTGCTTTTAGCAAAACCATCCGGTTTGCATAGACTCCCCAGAACTGAGGCTAGTTCGTGAGGATTAGGATAGAAAGAATACATTCCAAATATTTACACCAACATCTTTATTTAGCATGATGAAGAGCATTCCATTTCTTGTCACAAACACACTGTCGAGTGTTGTTCCATACCCTAGTCAAGACAATTTGAGCAAATTGTTACATGAACTTGACAACACATGCATCACAAACATTTGTATTGCTCTGAGTCGCCTTTGAATCATTATGTAACCAAAACATGAGAATTAGACTTTTTCCATTGTGTTGTGTACTTCCATAATTTTCAGCTTCCAGAATTTTCTTCTATTTCTGTCAGCCAACTACTCTTCAATTCTAGAACAAATTTAACACACAGAACAAAAATATGAAGACATCTACATTAGACCGGTATACAAAAAGCTGCAAGTACCATTGATGAATAAAAACCATTCAATTTTTATCAAAATTTGCCAGTAGGCATGCAGTCATAGCAACGGCAATACTAATAGTGTCTATTACAGCAAGTATTTAGAGCAGGTATGATTGTCCTTATTATGCAAAAAGAAAATCATAATATTAACACAAAAAATATACGTCCATATTCAACATTCATCTTATTTTTGAGAAATGTTGTTAAACCTTGCACAACATTGACACATGACATATGAGAGTGCAGTCTAACAAAAATATAGTTAGTAATACATGAATAAATTCATACATATGAAAACTGAGCTCAAAACAGTGAGACATTGGGAATCAGATACTTGAATTCAGGGAGTGAGTTAAATTTCAATACATGCATGTTTGGGAAAGGTTCTGTCACTTGGACATTCTTGAAATAACTGGTGCCAGCTATTGTGATATTGTTAATTACATTGGCAGTCTTAAAAAGTGTTCTGATATGTTCTTAGAAAAATCTTCATACAGAAAAAGGAATACAGAGACTAACAGATGTTGCTGCTGAAGCAATCTTCAAATTATAGCCACAAAATTTCAAAGTTCAGTGGTTGCATATTACAGACCTAAATGATTCACGGCACAAAGTAATTTCTGATAAGTTATTGAAAAACTGGCACAGTCGTAGTAAAATGATCGTGCACCACACTAGTGCCAAGCATTTAGAGACCAAACGGAATAACCTTTTAAAAACTGGTTATAAAGTAAATGTAATACCTCGATCTGTCGCAAAAGAAAGTCACCAATATATCTTATCTAATTTATTATGAATAAGTAAGAAATATTGAGGCAGCAATCAGGCAGAACATTGAAAAATCAATTACTGACAAATTTACACATAATAAAAAGTTTACAAAATAAAACAATCTCCACTGTGGAGACTCCACAAGAACTTTTCTTCCTTCTTTGTCTTACGGCAAATAGCTGATCTCCAAGTCTGGCTTCGATGCCATTACTAGGCCACAAATCAAGTCTTTGGCATATGGAATTTTTCTGGGACTTGCTTCCATTGAAACACTACTTTTAAATGTTTTCAGATATGACTTAGCTTCCACTAGCAAGCAGACACACTAACAAAAAATTCATGTTGGCATCAAGCAGTAATAATAAACCATCTTTCCAATGACTGCATGATGCATTTTTGCTTGGAATGAAAAGCTTCATTCAACATGATATGTCTTTAAATAAAATGAAATTTTGCATGAAAAGATATTGCAGCTTACCATTTCTTGAGTTAAAAATTGGACTTCAATTAAAACTGTTCAGAAGCTTGATAGCTACAATGTCCTCTGACTTGCACTATTTTCTCTTGGTATATGGCACTGCGTTTCCTTAAGGCATGGTAAAATAAATAAAAAGCTTTGTTTGAATAAAGAAAAAAAGAAGTAGAACTGAGGAACTGAACTGTATCTCAGAAAACATTCAAGATGCACGAACAAATCATCAAAACTATAAGGGGGATATTTATCCCACAGCACTTAATACCAAGCACTTTAACATACGTCTACAAATTTTCACAGAACCAACTAATGCTATTTTTTCACATAATCGACTAATGCTATTAGCTATTAGATGCTCTTTATATAATTTTAACATCAAACATACTAGAGCACCCCTATAAGATTAAGAGGGACTTCCTAAGCCTTGGAGAAAGACAACAAAAATTATACATGAGCATACTGGTAGACTAGAGCCCTACAGGAATGAAAAAAAAAAACCATGAGGATGTAAACAAATTTTTGACAGCAGGAATACAAACAAAAGTGAAGCATTTCTGAGATACTGTTCAGAGACACTGATATCTACACACAATGCAGAAAGACAAGGACAAAAAATGATAAGAGAAGATAATTCTTTCATCCAATCGTAGCACCAGACTTCAGTTGTAAATAATACACTAAAGAATAACACTGCAGAAGCAGGCAAGGACCACATCCATACCTTAGCCCACCAAACAAGTCACATTGTTAATGATGAGTTTTACAATGTTATGCCCAGTTTGCATACATTACCAAATATTATGTGACACGAACAAGAGAAGTTCTACACCTTAAATCAAAAACATGATGTTCCGTCCAAGGAGGTTTGTGCCCAAAACTTACACTGAGTGTGAAAGAAAATACATCACACAGCTCAGTGCTCACAACAATTCAAACTTTACATAAATTATAAATATTCATTATCTCTATACCAGTAGTAACACAAAACAGAAAGAAGAAAAAGTTTCAACAATGATTACTATATCACAAAATATTTCACAGCCAAGAGAGGCCCAAAAACTACTATTCAATGCTTACTAGATCTTAATGCAACTAACAAAACAAAGAGGTTCATCTTCATACACATTAAAGCACTAACAAAGGTCTACTTTAATTGAGCAGCCATAAAACAATTTTAGCAAAACCTATGCTAAAACCACAACAAGAGACATAGACTTTTTTCAAAATGTAAGTTGGTGCATCTAACTGCAAAAACACTAGTATCATATGTTCATCAAGTAATGAAAACATCCGTATTAGAGAAAAAAGAATTAATACTGCAACATGAATCAACTAACGAGTCACTTAGCTGTGCACATGAAAATAATGTACATGTGAAACAGCTGGTGATCATTGAAAGACACAAAAACATGTCTTGGCTCATTTCTGTACATACAGTAAAACCAAACCAAAGGGATAGAAATTTCGTCTTTTTCTATAGAAAAGATAACGTATAAGATAGAGTGAATCAAAAACTGAGATGTTTTAAACAAAGGGAAACCTCTAAGAAAATCCTCATTGGAAAAGAAATGGAATGCATTACTCTGGGAGTAGAAAAGACATCCGACATGATGAGTGGGATATCACTCGTAACTATTATGATCACAGAGAAAAAGCACTTCATAGCTGATATGAACACAAACTGATATTTTACCCTCCTAAGACAAAGAGCACAGCTGCTAAGGACAAAGGACATATTTACATCTGGTGAGCAAATGATAGCATTAAGCCTGATAATCACAGAATCAACATAGAGTCCCATTCAAAAGAGAATTGTTACATAATAGATAATAAATAAATACAATATGTTTCAGATGTACGATCAAAGTTCAAACAATTTCAAAAAATTGCAATGAATTTGAACCCATGCAGGAATCAAAATAGCACGAATGATTTTACAACACAAGAAAGTTGCTCAATCAAAAGGAAAACGCAAAAAGGATCATATCAGTTCTTTCTTCCTTCACTAAAGAGTGACAGTCCTGAGCTAAAAACAATATGATTAACAGAAGTCGACAAGGAGTTCTTTCCTAAATTAACTTCTCATTTCAGAAATTAAATTTGGAACAGTAATGCATACACATTTCGAATAAGAGACATGCACTCTATTTGAGTGGTTTCCATTTTTCTCATTAGTCTCAATGAAGAAATGCAGTACAAAACATCAATGAGGAACAGCATCTGGACAACACTCCAGCTCCAAATCTCTCAAAATGTCGAGTGATGAATGTCCACTCTCCCATCTTCGAGCGAAAAAGGCCGATGCTTGTTCCCAGCAATGTCGGTTTTTCAAAGTAGACTGTAGAAGACAATCTGCTTCTGGAAAAAGTTGAGCTAGAATCCTGAAACAAAAAAATCATGAGTCTATTAGGTTAAAAAAAATCTAATTGCTTTGGAATGGATATCCCTTTGTGGCCAAAAGACTTACTTAAAAACTGGACAGACTATGTGAGAGAGGAATTGAATTTGTAGATCTGGAATACGAGCTTTCTCACGATCCATCATCTCTAAAGGAGCATTCCCCATGGCTTTTTCAAGATCTCCTTGAGAGAAAAATTCTTGGTACACTAAATCCTAAACACAAAATGGAAAAATATAAGGAACGGTACAAAAACAAGAAAAATGAAAAACAAGAACTCAACCTTAACGTACAGCTGTCGTGCGAGAAACCTTCCAGTCTTTGGTCTGATCACTCAGATCGGCACAAGTCATGAGGAGGAAGAGGAGAAGTTTATGGTGGCGTTGATTGTTGAAATCAAAGCCCTCCGATGCCATCTTTTCCTGGTCCTGCACTAGGCGAATATGATGGGCCAGGTCTGTGGCTGTAAATTAAATTGTGTTAAAAATTAAAGGATTGTTGGATATCAAAATGATTGTATTCAAAAATACATTTAACATACCAAGTATTAGATCTCTAATCAAATCAAGGCACTGACTATACTGTTCACTGGATAATCCATCAAATATGTTACATCCATCTGTATTTAGTATGCATAGTGCTTGAGCAAGATGATGTCTCTGAAATAAAAATATTCTCTAATAGCATTTTTGCATGAAGGGTAAAGGTGAAAAAGCTATAAGAAAATAATTATACCGACCTCCATTACAGAGCCTTCGGAGCTGTACAGACTTGCCAATTCAGTGCCTGACTGCATTTGAAAAGAATTAGTTGTTCCCCTATGGTCCAAGTCATGACATAGGCAAGATACCATGAAGGCAAGTGCCTCTAACGAACTGCAAAAATAATGTCAAATTAATACATAGCCATTTAAAAAAAAATAAAAAATTGGGAAGGTTGCAGGTACTTACGATATATAGCCTCTCTCAATAAGCTGTAAATTTTTTACAACAAGATAAGAGAAATGAAAGACCGAAAAAGCGTGATACCAGTTGTGATATGGAGCATCTCGATATCCTTTCTTCACAAACAGTAAAAATCTGTAGAAAATGAAATAAGATACAACATTAAGCACTGGACTTTCAACACATTCAGTTGATTTTCGAATCCCATCAATAACATTTTTAATAACACTTGAATGCTGTCTTTTCTTTTGTTTAAGTGAAATATGGTGCACACAAACCTTGCAAGTGTATCTTTTTTCAATTGCCATTGCTGAACTAGTCCAAGATCGTCAAAGATTCGAAGGCAATAACAAACAGATTCTGACTCTTCAACAATTCGTGGTGAAAAGTGAAAAAGACCAATTTCAGACATCAAAGCATGAGGTCTCTCACAGTTCAAAACCCGCGAGACATCTTCGGGATGGACCTAAAATATGCAAAACGATGAGTGATGGTGTTATACAACTCATGTAATTGTGGCACGCAGACTTTAGAAGGAGGCCCCACCCCTTCCAGAGACATTGCCTGGGGCCTAAGAAATCTTTGATCTCAGATCTGTCTGCACCATTCAAGGCTGATAGTTACGACATGAGCTTTCACCATTAATATATTTCTGTATAGATTTTGAGCCAAAACTATACTTGTAAGATAACAAAAATCAAGTAGATTACTAACTGATATCAGAGCTTTGATAATAGAGTATACAGTGAAAACCACAATTTAATGCAAGCCAAAATTAATATCAAAACCAAGATCATGTTCCAACTTATCATGGATACATGAATTTTGAATTTGTTTTTCATCTATCAGTGAACAGGGAAAAGCTATGGTTCAAGTAAGCACAACAATCAGGGAAGGCCCAGATTGCCAAGCAACAAAGAACACAAGAAAAAAAAATGAATTGAATCAAAATCTGAATTGAGAACTCAGTACATTGACTTACCTGCATGTGGTAAATCATCATTTCATTTGCCAGCTTACTGCGTGCCTGGGCATCTTGTATTTTTTTATACACAAGACTATGCATTATACTAATACCGCAGTAAATACTGAAAGCTACAGCAGCCTGTAAGTAAGGCATATTTCAGAATCTCAAATTCAAGAACCAATGATATTGAAAAAAGGATACAAATGTTATTGTGATATATAAATGTGGTTTACTAATAAATTTGTTGTTTTTGGCCGGAAACATTACCTCTTCATCATATACATCAAAATACAATCCTCCAATTTTGTTACACAACTGAGCAACTCCAATTATGCCACTCTCATCTCTAATTGGAAAGCTTAGAATACATCTGAAAAGAATCAAAGAATGATTTGGCTTCAGAAAATATGATATAGTAAAGCACAGAAGTATTAACTGTACGCCTTAATGTGACAGCCCTTACCTTGTCTTGAAACCTGTTGCTTCATCCACACCCTTGTAAAAAAGTGGATGTTCGTAGGCATTCCTTATATTTAGTACTTGTCCAGTTGACATGACATGGCCAGCAATTCCTTTGTCTTTTGCTATTCTGACCTCCTTGAAACCAGATTGAGAGATAGTGATTATTAGTGCTTGCGCTCTTAGACAAAAGGAGAAAGTTATTTCTATTTTAATATTGACATTAAATTCATACTCACTTCAGCCGCAGGAACACCATCAAAGACTTTAGCAACAAGTTCCTGGCTCTCCTGGTCCAACAGAAATATTGAACAGCGCTCAGCCAGAGTCAACTTTTTAGCCTCCAGCATTATCTCACGACAGAGATCGGTAAATTCACCTGGAAAAAGGCCACATTAGCATGAATCAGAAACTTTGTTTCATAACAAACCATTTTTTCTGTGTATTTGATTGAAATATATCTACCCAAATGTGAAACCAGCTTTCGGGCTATAATCAAAAGATTTTGACATTGTACTTTCAGACGCATTTCTCCTTCATATGCCAAAGTGTTAAGAACTGTTCCAATGCAATACCTATTGAAAAGATTAATAAATTGTAGTGAAATAATACACATACCATAAAATCTACATGAGTAATACTGCATCTGTATACATATGAACTGCAATAAATGAATACCTGAGGCACTCTGTGACAATGTGTGAACAATATTCTTCTGCATTTTCATATTGAGGAAAGTCAACTAAACAAGCAACCATACATATACTGTCTTCAGATGGATGCCACACCGGCACAACCAAGAATTGCTCTGGTAATGGATTTATCACGTGTCTCAAACTTGCATGGAGTTCTGGATCTAAGTCACAAGCATCAGCCGACAAAGATGTTCTTCTTTGCATGACAGCATGCAAGCAGTTGTTGGTCATCTAAGAAAATTTCTATATTAACTTCGAACTAAATCTCAACATTTCTCACTTACAGAACAAAGTTTATTGCCATAAGTTAAATAAAAAAAGAATCTCAATTTTTTAGTATTTTATGTCATTTGATACTTACTGGAAATCGCATCTCTTTCTCAAGAATTTTCTCGCCAATAACTTGCACAACAGCCTCCTCTCTTTCTTTGAGCAACTGCACAAGAAAGACCAATTGGGCTTCACATTTTTGACGGAGCTGAAAAAATCAGGAAGTAGCAAAAACATGTGCAATGTAAAGTTAAGAATTTTTGAAAAATATATCAAGCTTACATAGTTATTGACTTTTATCTGGATTGCTGCAGCGCTTTTGTCATACAAGTTTGCACAAAGGGCAAGGAGTTCATGAGGATCGATAGGTTCAAGAGGTTTCCTGGTGGACATTTTGAGATTTGCCTCTAAAAGGACTTCGACAGAGCCTTCCACAAACATTCACTTCAAAGTCTTCTCTTCTTCACAATCCAGTTACTCCACTCCGAGATTCCAAGGAGAGTTGCAATCATCTGAGAATGTGAAACGCTTCCTTTACGCACTGGACAGACCATGGCTCTTGCCTCTCCATTCCCTGAAAGAAGATAAAAAATAATACATTAAAAACATTTTCTTAATGATAGCAGTTAATCTGCCCCTCAGCACAAACAATGATAAGAAGTAGAGGAATTCAAACGTAGGAATAATATGATTGAAAAACATATATGTTTTCTTCGGATTCAACTATTGTTCATTCAATAGAAATGTACAGGAGTTTCATAGGTTATGAACATCATGAAACATAAATAATAGTGAACATTTTGTTTAAGGTGACTAATAATTAACATGTAGGGATGTCAAAGCGATTCATTAATTACTATCAACATAAAAACATCATAAATTTAAAATAAATAAAATAAAAAAAAAATTCGACCTTCAAAGAGCAGGTTATTATAAAATGAAAAGAAGCACCGAGCGATTTTCCGTCTAATGCAAGAGGCATCCTCTTCAAAGGTGTTCCATCACATCGAAAGTGTTCTACACGTTCTGCGGAAAAGTGTAGGCCTCTCACAGTAATAGCGAGATGCCAGCAACAAGTTAATGGCACAATATTTCTCAAAGCCATCATTCACGAAGACAAAAGAGAGGGTGTTTTGCATGCACCCCTTCCGACAAATCTCAAGCTAGATGGTGGAAACAGTGGGTCAGTAGGACAGTCGCCTTGCCTCGAAGAGAATGATTCGTGAAAGAAGTGTTGACTTGCTGCTGAAAAGTGCAGTCTTACTTGAGTACTTGCTGGAGGGTCGGCATGCTCCCCGCGGAGGACGAGAAGTGTCGTGTCGTCTGCTGCGGCGCCTCTCCCTTCCTCCCACCTTGCTCCTCCCTCCCCCTCTTACCATCGCGCCCTGCTCTCATCCCCTCCATGAACTCTAACCGTCGTATCATCCCCGACTTCGACCGCGTGCGCATGGTGCGGTGCGGTGCGGTGCGGGCGGACTAGCGTAGCGGCGCGGCGCTGTGAGCGGCTGCTTCGCCTGGCC